>PVKE010003328.1:0-73305 GCA_004027555.1 Craseonycteris thonglongyai | reverse complement strand
AAAAAAAAAAAAAAAAAAAAAAAAAAAAAAAGATGCACAAAAACCACATGTAAGTTATCATATAACCAATCAATTCCACTCCTAGGTATACACCCAAGAAAACTGCAAACCTATGTCTAGACAAAATCTTGTATACAGATGTTCATGGCAGCATTATTTACAATAGCCAATACATGAAAACAACTAAATGTCCATCAACTGATGAATAAATAAAATGTATACTCATGCAATTGAATATTAAGGGGAATAAGAAAGAATGAATTCTGGAAAATCAATAGTGGTGATGGTTATATTAAATTACAACACAACATGAATGTAGTCAATGCCACTGAATTGTCTTCCTAAAAAAAAAAAGGTTAAAATTGGAAATTTTGTTATGTATGCCGTATCACAATTTATGGGCTCTCTCTTAAAGATGATGAAAATGTCCTGAAATAGTGGTGATGGCTGCATAATTGTGAATATGCTTTTAAAAAAAGAAAACCTGATTATATACTTTGAAAGGGTGATTTTTATAGTGTATATACATTCTGTCAACAAAGCTGGGTGTGGTTTTTTTTTAAAAGATAGTGGGAAGAAGCTTTAGAGAGTGTGTGTGTGTGTGTGTGTGTGTGTGTGTGTGTGTAAGACAGGCATGTAGGTATTGAAAACTAGCTCTCCCATTTAGATTTGTCTGTTTTTCGGGGAAAATCTATACAAAGAATTGTTGCATTTCCCACTGCAGGGTCTAAACAAGTGAAACCCTCATGCCATGCCAGTGTCAAAGGCCTCTCAGGCTGGCAGAAGACCAAGGAGACCCGTGGTACCTAACAAGCATCCACCAAGGCAGCAAGCCAAATCCTTCTAAACAGCATGGTCCCTTCTCTTGGATCTTAGTACTGGCTTTTGTCACTGTAGCAAACATTTCTTTAGAAGTACAGGAATGTTATGGGTAATTTGAAAGAGGGTTTTTAAATTTTGCTCCTTCCACATAAAATTGTTGCTGCACAATGCTGCTTTAAATGATTGCCAGTTTAATAAAACAAAAACAAATATTTGGTTTGAACTTTTGAGTCTTTTATGTTAATACTGTTAAACAATGTGTTTTAATTCATTAATAAAAGAACTGTGACAAGTTTGCACTCCAGTTATGATTCAGAAATATCTTAAAAATTAAATTTTTTTTTAAGATTTATTTTTATTGTTTTTGACAAAGAGATACAGAGACAGAGACAGAGAGAAAAGGGGGAGGGCCCAGAACAGTCTCCATAGTTGCACATCATTTGTTTTTCCACATAGTTTCATTCCACAGGTGGGTGCGGAACTGCACAGGGCAGGAACTGGGCCGGGGTCTTCACCCCGGTGAGAACTGAACTGGGGTCACTCCCCAGCTCAGCATATAGGTCCACACAGGCCAGTGCTGGGATTCGATCCTCTGTCCCAGGGGCTGCAAAGTGAGCGCTTATGTAACCCACTGAGCCATCCCGGCTTCCCCTTAAAAATTAAACTTGAGGCAAACTGCTAATTTGTTTTTCCAAAATGAACATGTGACCCCCTCCTGTAAAAAATATCAATAACTTATCTACAAAGTACTTCCACATGAACATTCCCATCATCCTTTGTAGGTATTTTTTCCTAGCCCATTAATCCTCCCACCTTCTTCCTCCTCCTATACTCTGATGTATGGCTAAGTTCGAGCTACTGGTTTTCAGTCTAAAGTACTTCTTTTTATCAGCCTTTCCAAATTTTTCCATCATGATCCAACTCCAGCTCCTATTTGTAACACTCCCAAATCTCCTACTCAAATGAGCAGCTTGAAGGTTTTGTGAAGGAGCTTTTTCTGGGCTTTCCTTTCCCAGGAGCAGCCTACACATTTGTTTGCTTTTTGAGTGGACAGTGTGTTCATGATTTCACAACACAATGAATATGTAATTTTCCTTAGCTATTGTAATAAATATGTCAGTGAATTATGTAAGCACTTATCAGACTATCTTAGGGAACAATTATTTAATTACAACACCTAACGACATTTCACAGAACTTGAAATCAGTCACCTTCTAAAAGCCCTGGCAGCTTTGAAGTATTTGGTCCTCCCAAACAGGCAAGTGGAGAACTGAAAATTTTTTTTGAAAACAGTTTAAGACATCTTTTGATGATTACCAGTTTCCTAGTATTAAACAATTCTTTGCAATGCTTCTATCTTTTTGGCTGATTCACCAGAAGTTTCTGATTACACAATTTCCATTATTCACGCTGTGGAGTATTCAAAATGTGTTTTGAATACTTTCTTAGCCTACCAATTTTTTTTGAAATACACATGGTCCCTTTAATAAGACCAGGCACTAATCTAAGATTGTCAACCTAAGCCATTATAATTATATTTCTGTTGGAAGAAAAGTGCACTTAATTAACATTATTAGAGATTAAGAAAAAAGAAGAAGAAAAACCCACACACTGACACCACATTTCCTCCGGTAATTTTTCGTGACCACTGTGTTGTATCAAGCGTTGGCCACACAAGTGGATCAACTTAACCATTCCGGTGCTGGGGCAGGATGTGGACGCCGTGGTATTAATGAGAGCACCGGCTCACAGCGTAACCTCACCAGACCAAGTACCCTCCCGGCCACACAAGTAGAAAATAATTAAAACAAGGACGATTCCAATTTAGCTTTGTAACCAGATGGTGAAAGAAAAAGCAGACAAAGACTCATTTTGTGAATAACCTGGAGAACCGCTCCTACAGTTTCTTTTAAAGTTACAGCCTGACCTGTGAAATAAAGGGGAGGGGGGGGACGCAATTCACTCCCAGAGCACACACATGTCATTTTCCCTAGGTCATGACCAAGAGGGGGTAGGGGGAGGACCACAGCTTATTCCTCAAATGAATGCCAAGTTTAATTACAGCAAAACTCAGTGAAAATTAAGTGAAGGCAAGATTCGGCTAAACACCCACTTCATCACTGAGCTGTAGTAAACAACTATATACAAAGTAAATGTTTCAAATCACCAGGACTGTGAAACAACACAAACCTCCCCCGCCATTCTACAAAGACATTTTCCCCAAAAATAAATAAAAAAATAAACATCTTAGCACAGGATTCGTATTTTTTTATTTTCCTCCTGCAAGAAGGACAAAGGTATGTTTTATTTCATGGGTAAGCAAAAGAAACTACTATTCATAAAATAAAACCCAGTAACTCTGAAAACACTGCACACACCAACTCTGACCTCAGTCTCAAAGGCGGGACAGGAACTCCCAATGGCTGCCTCGGCCTTCAGGAGCTAGACAAGCAGAGTGGCTCAACCTCACGTTAAAGACAGAGGCTCCTGTTCCTGAAAGGGACACTAACCAGGCAGCCCCCCATGAAAAAGGGGAACAGCACAAAGAACCCATAAGAATGGCCAGTATGTTCTGTGCACGCGCACACACACACCCACCCACTTACAGTGAGCCTGCCCGCGAGAGTGAAGAGGCAAGAACCTAAGGGAGCTCGTTTCAGCACCTCACAGTCCTGCTCGGGCTTCTGTTAGATCCTAGCAGGTTGTCACCTCTAAGCACCCTTCCTATGACTTCCCCAGGCCCATCCCTCTCCAAATTGCTCCCACCCACCCACCTTGCTCCTCCCAGCGCGGAATTAATCAAACCACGAAGTAGACGCAGCCCAGGCCAGAGTCCCAAGGGATGGGAAAATGTTAAGGAAGGAGGGAACTGAAGGCCTAAGCCTGGGGACACACCAAAATAATGTGAACAAACATACTAAAAGGACACGTGTGTCTGCCTCATTAAATTCAAGTACTGGGGATGGCAGGATAGCTCAGCAGGTTTGAGCCCTTGCCTTGCAAGTGCAAGATCCAGAATCAAACCCTGACCCCGGCCTGTGCAAACCCACATGCTGAACTGCAACTCACAACTGGTAACCAACCTCTGGGATGGCAGTGAAGTTTCGCTCCTCCCATGAGGGAGGCTCTCAGTTTGCTTCCGCTCCATGCGGTCCCACATCCAACTGTGTGGAATGAAACCCCACAAGTAATGATGTAAATTTACAACTAAGGACACGGCTCTGGGCCCTCCCTGCCCCCCTTTCTAATGCCCTCTGTCTCACCTTCTCTCAAACAAAATTAATCTTTTTAAAAAATTCAAGTACGTACCAACACACACAGACTATTTTCTCGGGACTACTAAATCCTGTTTCTGACCTACAATAGTTTGCATCCTTGGAACCATTGAATTTACAATGGGTGTATACGTACTCATCTGGTCCCAAGGGAAAGACAGACCCTAGCAAAACTCCCATTTTGAGGGTATTCCATTTGGAGGCTGAGCCATCACTTCTCTGGCTTTCAGGGCTGGCCACTGTTCAGTGCCCTCCTGAACAAGGGGTGGGCCTTCAGCCGACCTTCACAGGGCTAGGGCCTCCGAAGCTATGGACCCAGTAGGTAGCCCTTTACACACCTGACGAGTCACCTTTCAGCATCAACAGCCCACACCCCACACGTGGCAGCATGACAAATGACGTCACTATGGATCGTAAACAGGGCAAGGGGTTTCTTGATGCTTTGCATGGCTTGCACTGAGGTCGCAGGGCACACAGTCTCATGACTGCATGTGTATCCTCAAGTTTGAAGACAGACTCCAGTCCTGACTTGAGTATTGACTAGTTAACATTACACCAGACAACTTCGCTGAACCTTTTTATACTCCCAATCCCTCGTCCTGTGAAATGGGAGTAAGCATTCAGGAAGTTTAGCTAATGCTCTAATCGCTGTACAAGTGTAGTAATCATTGCATCCTTCCAATGGTGCTAAATAATGTTTTAGTATTACCCTCACTGTACAGCATTTCTTCAAGCACAGTAACTTCCTGATTCCCACAGACAAAAGGTAGCAAAGCAAAAGAAACAGCAACCTGCAAGCAGAGTTGAACTGAAAATAATACATGTGAAGCACATCTCACAGAGCACCTAGTACATAGTAGGTGCTCAGTAAACAGTAGCTACCAAGGTCTAATCACTGATGACTTCTGGAGAGTATGGAGATTCTGGGGCAAGTTCTGGAAGCAGCCTGTCCTTCACACAGCTGCTTCTCTGAGGGCCCACACCGTGCTGAAGAGCCCTCCCTGAGCTGAGCCTTCCACCTCACACCTCCGTTTTCCCTTCATGAACTCTCATTCCAGTTAACTCTTTCTCTAGGCCAACATGTACTGAAACAGCCAACCATGCCAGGCCTGCGGTAAACAGTCACCAACAATCTGCTCACAGAATGGATCAAAGGGGACCAGGGCAGCACAGAGGGGAAGACACCTCTGAAACAAACAAGATCCTGTGCGAGCTGTGTCTGTGAAAGAAATATGAATGGGGTACATTAGAGTGACACAAACACAGCGGATGCATCTAATGGGGGGGGGGCGCAGGGTGCACTTCATAAAGGAAATGAGACACTGAATCATGAAGGGTGAGAATGTAAAAATGTAAGGGTAGAGACCTCGTTTAGGCCGTTCTGCAAGCGCATTCACCCAATTTCTGCAAAACCTGCCCTAGAGCCTAAATGCTATATACCCTCTGGGGCTCGTCTGTACAAGGGTCTTGTGCTGGCGACGTAAGGGCTTCATCCTCTCCCTCACTCCCAGGCCAGACCCCCGCCTCCCCATCAGCATGGCAGTCCCGAAAGGGGTGGCAGCTGAATCCAGCCTTGTTACCATTTGCACCTCTAAGATCCCATGTCAGAACTCACGCTCAGGCCTCATTAGACGTGCATTTCTGTGAGACCGAAGGCTGCCGCCAATCGCACCACATATCTGCACACTCCAAGTTGAGCCCCTCAGCACAAGTGACCCGTTTCTTCAACAAATTGCAGGGGTGGGGGAAGAAGCGCTAGATTAGTAATAAACTCATGTTCTTAATCAACCAATCTCTGGACCTTATTTTAAATCAACCTTTTAAAAAAATGGGACAGCGTGGAAAATCTGAACACTAACCAGTTGTTGATAATTTAAAACTATTAGTTATCACTATCGTAGGTGTGTTTTCTTTAAATATAAGCCTCATCTTTTCAAGATTGATAGTTATTATTGAACAGTGACTACATTAAATAATGTTTTAGAAGTTACTTCACTGCAATCCAGAGTGGAAGTGGAGGAACAAATGAAACAAAATTGGCCTTGAGTTGCATACTGAAGTTAGGAGACAGGTTTGTGGTAATACATCATTTTTGCTACTTCTGCATATGTTTGCAATTCCCTACATGTAGGTATAGCAGCAATTCTCAAGCTGTCTGAGGTGAACATCTCTTTGAACACTGAAAAATTACTGAGGACCCAAGAGAGTTGGTGCTTACATGGGATATACAAATGTACAGATATTGATAGTCACAATACTAAAGGCTCAGAAATATTTTAAATATCTATTAATTCATTTAAAAAACAATAAAACCATTACATGTTAATAAAGTAACATTCTTATGAAAATTGTAATTTCCCAAAATAAAAATATATATATAGTAAAAAATGTGCCCATTTTTCCACTTTTGCAAATCTCTCCCATGTCTGGCCTAGTAAGTCACCTGGAATCTCTTAACTGAATTCAGTCCACCATGGTATCACATGTCACGTAGTGTCTGAAAAGCCCCACCACACACTGTGGAGAGAAGGAGAGTGAAAAGGGGAAGCGATGTCTCGGTATAACTGTGATAATAGTTTTTACCCCGCAAATTCCCCAAAAGGAACTCTGAGATGAAGGGCCAAGTGTGGAAAACGGAAGAATCCCCCTGACCCCTGGGCCCGACAAGGACCCCCTCTCTCCATTCCTCTTTGATTATGTAGTGAAATGAGGTGCAAGAATTAAGTGCCCAGAGTTGGTGAGAAAGAGCGCCGTGTTCCCCTGAACAGCCTCCCACACACAGCACATGTGCCTACGGACGGGCCTGTGTGGTAGTGACTGCTATCAGGGGACTTCCACCACTCACATCCATAACTCCAAGACTAGCTGGGAGCATCCCAGACACACGCTTCTTGACTGTTGATCCCTAATAGGAAATCAATAACACTGGGTCTCCTAACAAGAATTTTTCTTTTAAATGAAACAGGAGAAAATATGGGTCAGATCAAAGGATGGCACAGAGGACAGCAGTGACGCTAAAGCTTAGTTTTACTGCAATCTGTTTCACGTGTGTGTGTGTACAAACACTGGGTCTCAACTCCAAAAATTCTTGGTGCAGATAAAAATCAAAGGTCAAAGAAACACTGATTGGGTACAAGGTGTAGATTCTAAAAGTCTTTGTAAAGAAAAGGGATAGGAAGAAAAACGACGTGTGGAAAAGAAGAAAGTAACTAAACAGGAAGGAACCTACCTTCTCAGGAGAGTGAACAGGTTACCGGGGCAAGAACAGAATCTGGGGGCCAGAAGCTACTGGGAGCACGTGAACTGCAGCTCCTCCTCGAAACATCGAGCCTCAAAAGCATCTCCGGACTCAGCAGGGACACCGACAGACTTGTGAGGATGTCAGAAGACTGCAATCGGGAAGCCTGCCAGTCAACAGTGAACGGCTTTTTGTTGTCTTTAAGTGCAACACCTACAAACCACCCAAATACCGTGCAACCGGGCAGAAATGATTCAAGCTGAGCTACACACACGTATGAGAGATGTCTGTGATATACAAGCACCCATCTTCACAAACTTTCAAGTTATCAGGTTTTAGAGTAAAATGTGGGAAGCCCCACCCACACCAGACAGCAGTGCGGGCGACCTATCAGCAACGGGCCCTGCCACAGGCCGAGACACTTATGTCACAGCCTTTCGGAATGTAACCAAACAGACCAGAGGCCGTCTAAAAATTATATGAAAAGGGCACATTTCAAAGTAGTGCTATGGTCTTCTCTTGAATAGGAAGAATTTGAAATCATTCACACACACACACCTTGAATTTCCTCTAGAGAGAGACTGGACAAGGTGGAGAGTTTATTATTTTATTCCCTCTGTGATGCTGAAATTCTTGGTCAAACGGCATGGATTACTTACTTCTCAAGCCCAAATCAAAAATAAAAGGGCATTCATTAAAAGAAAAAAAGGAAAAAAAAAAAGCCTTGACCCATCCTTCATACCAAACAAAAATTTAACTGCAAATATGCTATTTCCTAAATGCAAAAATAATTATTAACTTCCTTGGAGAAACATAGGAGATAATCGTTGTGCTCTTAGGTTATACAAAGATTTCTTCGGGTACATGAAGGATAATGCTAAAGCTAAAATGGGCTTCATCCAAACAAAAATGGTTCTGTTCTACAAAAGACAATGTTAGGGGATGTTATAGCCTAACCCCTTGTTCCTCAGGGTGTGGCTGTATTTGGAGACAGGGTGTTTAAAGAGGTGATTAGCGTAAAAAGTGGTCATTAGGCTGGGCCGTCCAACAAGGCAGCTGGTGTCCTTGTACGAGAAGCGTATCTGGACACATATGAAGGCAAGAGGATGTGAAGACAGGGAGAAAGCTGACCACAGCTCAGGAGGCAGGCCTCAGAAGAATCAGCCTGAACTCGGACTTCCAGCCTCCAGAAGGGAGAAAACAGCTCTCAATTATCTACACCACCCACATCTATGTACTTTGCTACAGCCGCCCTAAGCAAATTGATACAGAAAATGAAGAACATATGTGCAAAACACATACCTAATAACAGACTGACAGCCACAATATTTTTTAAAAACCTAGATAAGAAGAAAACATCCCCATTTAAAAATGGGCAAATAAGCACATGAAAAGATGCTCAACATTACTAATCACAAGGAAAATACAAAGTAAAACCAGTGAGCTTTTACTACATACCCATTAAAATGGCTACAAATAAAAAGCTGACAATACCAAATATAAATGAACCTTCAGGAGAAAACTGAACCCACATACACTGCTGTGAAATGCAAAAGAGTCCAGTCAATCTGGAAAAAAGACTGACAGCTTCTTATAAAGTTAAACATACACTAGCAATGAATGCCTGGCAAGGAATACCAGTAACCTCACAAAAACCTATAGATAGCTGTTAGTAACTGGAAAACCTGAAACAAGCAAATGTCCATGAACTGATGAACAAATTAATGAACAAATTACATCATACAACAGCACATCACTTAGCAAAAAGAAAAACGAGTCAACTATTCGGAACATGAATGAATCTCAGACACATTAAGAAACTATACTCAAAAAGTCAAATACTCTAAAGGCTTCAACTTAAAACATTCTAGAACAGTCATAAAAAAAAAAATCTAGAAAAGCGCTCATGGATATAGAGAGGATTAACTACAAAGGGGCACTTAACTGTAATGGGTTACAGGACTGTGTGCATTTATCAAACTGCACAGAATTCTGCATCTAAAACAGGTGAATTTTACCTCAATGTTAAGTCCACCTTACTCGGGACATAAAGCCACAGCTGTGCCCCAAGATCCTGGCACAGACAGAGCAGTGGTGTGCAACAGAAACACAACACAAGCCACACAGTAATTTTACATCAAGTAACCACAATAAAACTGTTAGACCAGGTGAAGATTGATTTTACGGACACTTCATTCAATTCAAATATATCCAGAATATTATCAAGTAAACATGTAATCAATATAAACCTCTACTTAGCTTTAATTTCGTATTACTAAGTCTTAGAGATTCAGGACCTATTTCCCACTGTGGCACTTTTCAATTCAGACCAGGTACACTTCCCATACTCATGACATGCAGCTAGTGGCCACCTTCACGTCTGAGGTAACTGAATACTAACATGCAGGACAAAGCATGCTCACCAGAAAGCAGCACAAAGAGAGATAGGAAGGTGTGTGGTAGAAAGTGTTCCCCGGGGTAGGAGAGTCACCCACGGATCTATGGAAGACGCTGCGTCAGGCCACACCCACCCAAGGTAGGCTAAGGTGAGCCCCTTGGCCGCACGCCCGCACAACCCACCTCGTTCCTCTGGTACAGTAGTAAGAAAGAAAAAGCTACTCCTAATTGCAGCGTGCTAAGTGGATGCAGAAAAGCAACCCGGCAGAGATGCATTTGGAAGACCAGGCTGGGCCTGCCTTCCCGGCAGGCAAAAAGCCCATCATCACCCACACAAACCTAAGAGGCTCCTTATCACAAACCCCAGGGAGCAGAACAGAAAAAGCCAGAAGGATTCTGTTAGAGAAACCTAACAACCGCTACTAACTATGCTGTGGGGAAGTAACCTCCAGGCCCAGGGCTCACTAAGCACTTAAGTGAACACTTCTCGAGTGGGTCTGCCACTACGACCAAAGGACATACAACTCAATCTCAAGTGCACCAGGTAATTCAGAACAGTTTGAAATGTTTCTCTTTTAAGAGTATGCTATTCTGTTCATACTATAGTTATGTCTAATGTTCTGGAATTCTGGGGTAAGAAGGACAGTTTTATTGTTGGAAGACATAATCTGGAAGGAGCTAGGAATCATTTATTCTCTATCCTAAAATCTCTCCTTGCCACCACCCCAATATCCCAGACTTCATACTAAGCGCCACACCTCAACAGAATCTATCCTCTTCGATAAATTATAGAGAGAGACAAAGACCGGTTCAGCCACTAGCTTAATGCAGATGCTGGCTGAAAATACTGGCCAGGATCTGAGTTTAGACAAATCCTAGAAACACCTCTTGAACACTTATAACGTATGCCAGGTATTATTCTAAGCATTTCTCATGCGATTCGAACTCCATCTTCATATAAGGCAGATGCTGTTATTTTATTATCTCCTATTCCATAGAGAGTGAAAGGATTCAAGAAGTGAAGAATGGTACTCAAAATGTGCATGACTAAGGCACCTGTCCAGACGATTTGGGACACACAGAAATATACCAGGTGATTAAACATTTTGTAGGCTATTGCAAATCAACACTAAATTACAAGGGCTGTCCAGAAAGTATCCAGCCATGTAGTATGAAAAATAAAGGCCTTTATTGCTGGACTTTTTTCTGGGCAGCCCTCATATGCTAGAGAGTACTGAATACATGGGGTGGTCAAAAAATTAGCAGAATGCGGAGTTTGAGTGTCTGTAGAGGTGGGAGTAGTACAGTTTGATCGTGTGACATTGTATATGTGCCAAGTGTCAGCCTACTTGCCTCCCTGTTCTTTCAGATATCGCTGAAGAAGCACGTCAACCATGAAGAAAAATCCAGGTATGGGTAAAATTGAATTTTGCGCCATCATTCAGTTCCTCACAAAACAAGGGGAAACACCTCCAACCCTTTTGGAAGCGATGTTAGCGGTTTATGGGAAATCCATGGTTCACAAGTGGCACAGCCTTTTCAGGCAAGGCAGAGAGAGGAATGAACACGACTTCTGTCAGGGACGCTCTGTCGAGGCCACTTCCTCAGACATTGTCCAAAAAGTTGAAACCTTGTAGTGGAAGATGCTGGATTGAATAAGAAACAGCTTGCAGAAATGGTATCACCTACAACCATTTTGAATATTCTCCTTCAGCATCCAAGGATGTCAGAAGTCAGTGCAAGAAGGGTACCGAGAATGCTCACGCCGCTTCAAAAACAACAGCGCTTCAAGTGTTCATGACAGTGTTTGGACCTCTGCAGAGACAACAAAGATGAAGTTTTAAACCAGGTTGTCGCTGGAGATGGAACTTGGGTTCATCAGGATGAGCCTGAGTCAAAGCAGGAGTCCACGAAGTGGCGTGAAAAGGTCATGCCACCCCCTAAGAAGTTCAACGTGTGCCACCCCCTAAGAAGTTCAACGTGTCGCAACTGGCTGGAAAAATCATGGCTATTGTTTTTGGGGATACGGAGGGTTTCCTGCTGATCGATGACAAGGATAAAGGTGTCACAGTAACGGAGAGTACTATTCCAGTCTGCTGACACAGTTAAAAGAATCTGTGAAGGAAAACGAAGGAGAAAATGGACAAAGGGGTGCTGTTTTGCAGGACAATGTGCCTGTGCACAAGAGCAGTGTTGCGTTGGCTACTCTTCACAAAACCACCCTCCCTAAAGTCCAGACCTGGGGCTCCATCTGACTATTTGTTCCCAAATATGAAAGAACTTCAAGGGAAGAAATTTACAGGTGACAAAGAGGCAAAAGCTGCATTTTCAGCATATTTTGAGTGCAAAAACAAAACACTTTTTTTTCTGAGGGTATAAATAAACTTACTGGAAGATCTGAAAAGTGTTGTTAGAGTTAAGGGTGAATATAATGAAGAAGAAAAATATCCTGATTGGTTTTTTTTTATCCTTCTCCCCCTTCATTTTGCGGATTTCTTGGCCATCCCTCATAGCTCTTATATTTGAGCACCCTGTTTAGAACCTCAACTTCCCCTTGCCCTTGTGCTGCTACTCAAGTCCCACAAGTGGTCATTATATTAACCTATACACTTCTTGGCAAGTCAGAAAGTATAGTTGCATGTTTTTCATTGTACTACTCAGGGCCTATGAAGAATCCCACCTTCTCTTCAACCTGTCCACATCAGTATTAATAGTTAAGAACCTTTCCTTCCATTAAATTTAGAGTGCTATTCTAACTCATGCTTTACTATTATTGACTAACTTCTCCTGCCTTTGAGGAAGGTATTTTATTGTTGCGTTGCTTAGCCATGGGCCCAAAGAATAGTACAGCCATTAGTCTGTAAAATAAATGCATAGGGCTGTCATGAGACCCTGAAGAAAATGTGCTTTCCGCTGACAAGTTATAAAACAGGTGATAGCAGTCTTTGGTTCTAACAGACAGCACGGTTGCACTGCCACCAAGACTTGAACACAAAAACAGAGCAGAAGTAGTAAACAGCTACAAACGGAACATCTCATGAAACAACCAAACGATTCTCACACTTGCTCAACGTTCCTGGTCAAACATCGTTTGAATTGCACTGTCGTAACACTTAATCCCTTGACCGGCCAAGTAATATGAAACACAGAGGCACTTATGGCTGCATTTTTTCTGTACAGCCCTCGTAGAATTGGTAATATTTACAAATCACACTCAAATTTTTAAGACACCTAGGTATTTTCTTCCCAAAATTATTTTTTGAAGTTTCTGGCCTTTTTTTTTAATCTACTCACAACATGCAACTTGTCCCAAAATACCATTTTGTATGATCAATATGTTTTCTCAAGTGAGTGTTATGATATATTGCCCACCCAAATTAACATAACTATAATTTCATAATGCTCTGCAAACAAGATGGGCAAATGCATCATAAAGTTATTCCAAACTGCAGACCATATTCCATATGCAGATTAAAAATATATAGATATATATTCATATTCTTGTGTACCCTGGCTAAAAATACTATAGACTGCTCTTTGTTGTTTTTTTTCATATGCAACGTATGTGACTTGGAGATCATATGGTTAATTCCACAAATGAAACAGTTAAGTAATTATTGGAAATAACATCTAATCTAGCTGCTCAAGAAAGACTCCTGATTACATGAGGAGTAAACATTTTATGTCATTAGCTACACAATTTCGTCTTTTTTAGGAAATGCATTGTAGTGAACACTAGATGAGTTTAAAATACATTAAGTTTCAAAACCACCTCCAAATCACAACTATGTAGCCTTTTGGTAACAGAACATTTCACCTCCTCCTTCAACCCACTTACAATACAGACCCCACCCACCCATCCAAGACATCAATCCACTCTAAATTAAGTACACAAAGTATAATCACTGAGTTTCTTAAAAGTACATTTTTTCACTTTCACTAATATATTCTGTGAACAGCCTAATTCAATTCAAAGCTTTCCTCTTTCCTTCTAAATTGGTCATGATGAAAACAAAACAGGGTTAACCTAAGCTTGGATTACTGGTATATAACTGAGACTTTATCTGCATCTTAATTAAATATTAGCCACTGGAACTGCAGGGGAAATGAAAACACCAATGCATTTTCCATTCTCTTCACAAGCCTCCCTAGCCAACTACTGATCACACAAAAGCAGAAGCTACCAGTGAACCATGCTGAAAGGGGGTGAACAAGGTCTAGTTTTTGAAACATACTGAAAAAACAAACTGTGACAATGGAAGAAGCTGGTGAGCTCAAATTAACCAAGTTGTACTAATATAGCTGTGTCTATTTGAAGTTACAGCACCAACTCTTATTTACATAGACACACTAACTAGGGTGTGACTAAATATCTCAGTGCTCAGCTCCAGTTCAAATAAGGAACCAGTCACGGGCTGAAATTCGCTGAAATCAAAACCTGAATGATGCAGTGGAGCAAGAAGCTTGATTATTGCATTAATTTACATAATTTGCTCCCGCTGATTAGGTAGGTTTTCCTGATAGAAAGTAAAAGGGCCATCCTCAAGTTGAACTTTTCCGGCAACTCTCTCAAGTGCAGGCCCCATTTCCCAATTTTGTTCCAGAAACCAGAGGCAGGCAAGTCCATCTCACTACTCACACCATGGCCAGTGCAGAGCCATGCAGAGGGAACGGCTACACGTGCTATACAGTGACAGTCACAGCCAGCCTCTCAAAACTGCACTGAAGGCAGCAGCCCCCTTTACCGGCCCCAGATTTCCAAGCAGAACGAAACGTCTGTGTTCATGTCTCATGAAATCTCTTTGATGATTTGTAATATTCCATATATCTAAAATATATAGAGTGTGTGTGTGTGTGTGTGTGTGTGTGTGTGTGTGTGTGTGTCCCTCCTGGGGACTGAGGATCAAATCCCAGCCCCTGCAGACCCATGTGCTGAGCTGGGGTGTGCCCCCAGTTCAGTTCTTGCCAGGACCTATGTGGGAGGCTCTGGGTCCAGTCCCTGCCCTGCGCAACCCTGTGCCCACCTGTGGAATGAAACTATATGGAAAATTAATGCTGTCAACTATGGAGACTGCTCTGGGCCCTCCCCCTTCTCTCTGTCTCTGTTTCTCTCTGTCAAAAATCAATAAAATAAATCTTTAAAAAATAAAAATAAAAAAAAAAGCGAATAAGCTGTAAAGCCAGTCTTCCTGCCTCTGAATCACCAGAGATCTGATTTCTTTTTCTGGAATCACCGAAGGTCTGATTCCTTTTTCTGAAATCACCAGAGGTCCGAGTTCTTTTCCCCCACTGGCTCAGAAAACTGATTGGAGGGGACTGTCTCCGCTGCTTCCTTATGCCCTTTTAATAAAGCCAACCACAGCAAAGAAAACAGAAATTAGTGGCAAGTACGGAGCTTTTCGCCACCGGGATTCATGGCCGCCTTTGGACCAGCCATTAGGGTTGTCTGGCTCCAGCTCTCTTCTCAATAACCACCAGCCCCTCTCTGGCCTACCCCACCACCACCCTCCAAGATCAAAGGCAGCACTTAGAGTTTATAACATCCTGAGCAATCCGGGAATCTGAGGAGGCTTCTGTTACCTTTCCCATCCCTCCTTGTCTCTGCTCCAAAACATGTTCTAATGAGGCAGGCCAGCCCTGGCCGGCCACACAGAGCCGGGCCTGCCCCAGCTGACAGTGCTCTGAGGCTGCGTTTTGTTTGTTTGTTTTTGTTTGTTGTTGGGGGGCGTGGTGGGGGGGGGGAGAGGCCTGACTCTGGTGAACGTCAGAACAAGCTTTTCAATAGTATGTGGGTCCCTCTACTTCCCAGCATCGGTGCAGCTAGCGTCCTGCAAAGCAAGCCTCTCTCCTTGTAGACAGGTGGCAACAACAGAAACTAGGAAAGCCAGTGTTCTTGCTGCATCTGCAAAGGGTCCCAGGTATCTGACAGCAGAATCCTGCGAATTTTTCGGCATATAGCAGCCGGCCACTTCCAGAGGAAGGTGCAGCGGTGGGGAGTACACACACCCCAGCACCACCAAGCCCCCCAGCACCGCCTGAGTGGCAGAGCCGGGCACGGCCCCCTCACCTCGCTCCCTGCCCCCCTTGCCTTCTCCACTCACCTTTTCAACCCACAGTGCCGCCTAGCTCCATTTGGGGTTCAGTCTGGCCCCAGACTTCAGCTTTTTATTCACAAATACAAAGGCAGAGCGCCATCTGTTCGTGCAATCCTTAGTCTCACGACTGTCACGTCCACTTCTGGGGGCGTGCTCCACACCCGGGAACATCAGCAAACCTTCCCAGGGCCACAGGGAACGGCTTGGCTTGCCTCTGCCTCCCTGAGCTTCCCTCACCTCCTCTGCCCAGGCCGCAGCCACCGCGGGAGAGAAGGGAGGCCTGAATACACTGGTTCTGTGGGAGCAGGACTGCTACTGCAAACCACCACAGGGACCATCTCACCTCCTGCTCCCGCCTCAGCCAGCTCTGCACACCAGCTTCGTGTGGGGCCTTGAAGGAAATAACTGACCCCCCAGGGCACACGCATCCTGAGGGTCAGAGGAGAGGTAGGTAGGTGCTTAGAGCAGATACCCAGGCAGCCACGACATTTCCTCAGATTTGCAACTCTCAACAAGAGAAACTAATTCAAAATTAAAACCCCAAAAACACATTCCAAGCCAACACACCTCGGGGACTCAGAGGGTGTGTCCTGGTTGGGATTCTGGACCCACTGTTACATAAACAGTGAGGTTGGTACCTCTGGAAAAACACCTTCCCTGACCTTATAAGCAGGGCAAAACTTCAGTTCAGGACACAAAACTCCAGGTTTACTGTAGAAAAAGGTAAAAATTTCCTAGGGACTTTTGGGGGAAATAACTCAAGAGAACAATGTGTGCTAAATATCTCAGATTTCAAACAGAAGTCTGTATTTACCTGCAAATCCAGGCAACCCTTTTAAATGATACCCAAAGTTACCCCAAAATCATAACCACCTCAAAAAAGACCTGCATTTTCAAGTGAAAGAGAAAAACAACAACAACAAAAAAAACCCTGACATGTTAACAACTGTCTCTATGTTTTACAAATCAGACTATTTCTGAACTGGTTTCTATGAGATGTTTCTTCCCCTTTTTCTAAGGGGCTTCACAGCGAGTGGGAAGAAATTACTTCTGACTAAAAAATTTTATTGCTACATTGACAGAATCAAGTGAATGCTATAACAATGTACCATTTCTGATTATAAATAACTGGTAGGAGAAGGAAGTATAAAATCACAACCGCTAATACTTAAAGAGTACCTACAGGGACTCATTCTAAACCAAACACCCACTCACACCCCACAACAACCCAAGTCAAAGGTGCTATATCCCCTTCCTACATGTGAGGAAAATGAGGTGCCGAGAGGCTAAAGGACTTGCCCAAGGTCATTCACTGGAGGCAAAGCTGAGATTCAAACCCGAGTGTCTTGCTCAAAAGAAATTCTAGTGCTTAAAGAGTCACTTAAACACCTTTTCCAAAGGACCAAGGTTCTTGTTCTAACCCTCTGAAGTCCTACAGATTGTCCAGTAGCCGGCGTCTAAATATGAGGTTCGTAATAAAAACCCGTCTAAATTCTTCTTTCCGACAAAATCAATATACTTGATAACTTCTGGACAAGCATGCCAGTCCTGCTGTCCCCTGTGAAAGGCCTTCATGGTGGCAGCCAAGACCAAACAGGCCAGGAATGTACACTGTCTGCTTTACCAAAGTGGTCCAGAAACCAAGAGGAAAAAATCACTAATAATAATTCATGAAATTCTACTGCCAATTCACCTCACAGTCCCAAGTTTTACTCCAAGATCTGCTTCTGACAGCTGTCTCGTGGATTCCCTTTGCCATTTTGCAAACTCAAATGTCCTCTTTTCCGCCACTCCAAGGAGACTGTGAGCCTCAACACACAAGCACCAGGCTGAGTCTCACGTGCTTTTTACTTCGCACTCGATCCCATTTGCTGAATTAAAGCCCTGCCTGTGAGAAACCCAGCACCAGAAGTCAGAATTTGAACTACGCAGATGTCAAGAACTATTTACTCATGCGGGGTCCCCTTCAACACGCACGCACTACCAGTTAACTGCCAGACACTGTTTTGGGGCTCACGGAAAACCTTGTGAGCAAGAGCCAAAAAAGTCCTGCTTTCATGGAGTTTGCAGTCCAGTGGGGGAAAAAAGCAAAAACCAGCGTAACCAGCGAGATGCCTGAGGTGTGGCGAATGCTAGGCGACAAGGGTAATTGTGACAGAGTAACCTGACCGGGAGGAAATGACCCACATGAGCCACAGGTAAGACCGAAATCCCAGCCCAGCCTTGCCTTTCACTCCCTACTTAAACCTTAAGCACAGTCCTTGGGTCTTTGACCTCCAGAAACCTCACAGTTACCCACCCTCACCTGTGAATAGTATCACCTGAAAGGCTGCTATCCTCAATTAAAATGACTTGTCTTGGCTAGACCGTGGGTCCAAATGCAGTGGGTTTTTTCCCCCTAAACAAGATATTAAAGAAAAAAACAAAAAGGGTGTCCTCCATGCAGTATTCGGGGGGGCAGGCAGCCAGGGGCCAGCAGACCCTTTACGGCTATTTGGGGCGAGGCAGACAATGGTCATTAACATCCCCCATCCTACTAGGCCCAGGGCCCACTCAGCTACCTTTAGGATAAAAGTTTCAAGGACAAATGTATTTGAGGTACATCTTTTGTCCAAAAAATTCCAAGTGGGAATGAACTATTACAACTTTCTAATAATCAGTTCTTAAACTGCAGTTAAAAAGTTCCTACACATCAGCCAGGCAATGTTTCCACCAAGTCTTGTTTCAGACTTCTTGTTCCCCAGATGTGCTAGTCAAAAAACACAGAATCACCGAGAAAGGCACACTGTGCCTGAGTTCGTGCATCACCCCACAAATTCAGCCCACGTGGTTCCCAACACTGCATTTGTACACACCGCGTTCTGCTTTAGCACCAATCGATGGCCTGCACACTTCGATATGACCAGCAGCAAGTCATTTCAGTTTTCACAACGGATTTCCCAGGAGAGCTGGCTCTCTTCAAACCATGAAGCCACCAACGAGGAACAAACATGTGACCCGTGAGAAAGAACTGCGTCCCAGTCCCTGGCATCTGTGCACACCCCGCAGGGCAAGAAGGGCCGGCACACTTACTGGTTCCAAAGCCAGGCCACTGGGGGAGACAAGACTCTTTTAAAAAGAACTCAACATAGCATTTTCTACGTGCAAGAAAAAAATGAGAAGTTAGTGTGCCAGCCAGGGACACAGACCCATTAGAATGGGAATTTCTCATCAATTAAAATTATGTTGGCAGAGACGATAATTAGATCTTTTCCTGTTTACTTAAGGTTCCATGGCTCCCTCACTATTTGGAGTGAGCACACTTCTCCCTTTCTATCAAAAGAAGGTATGTAAAGAGGCAGGAGACAGATGCCCAGTGCTGGACTCAGTGATGTTCTGCACTGAATTCTTTTCCAAAATAATTAAGCTTCAAAACAAGAAACGCAAATGCACAACTCCCACACTTAGTGGAAATGCAGGCCGCAGCCTGCTTTAAAGAAAGGCACTGAACTGACAGAACCTCAGAGTATGGGGTCCCAGCTGTCTGATACTACAGGACAAACCATGAATCTGCTGGTATCTGTATTTATTTTTATTTTTTCTTCCTTATCTGCAGGAATGAGGGTAGAACCTAAGTGGATGACCATTCCAGTTACTTGGCTCTTTGAGTCTGTGAAAGATAAAAGTTGCTTTAATGCCTAGCTGAGAATTAGATTCTGCAGGGAATAGTGGAAGGATCGGGCCGTTCAAGATAAGACAAGAGAGAAAAATAGAAAGAAGGAACAAACGACTGGATGAATCTCAAAAATATTAGTGAAAGCGATGCCAGGACAGCTCAGTGGTTGAGCGCTTGCCTTGCAGTGGCGAGGTCCAGGTTTCGATTCCCAGGCCTGGCCCGTGCAAACCCCACATGCTGAGTTGTGAGGCAGCTGGCTGACGGGCTGTGAAGGTTCTCGCCTCCCCTGGTTCGGGTCCCACCCTGCACGGCCCCGCATCCACTAGTGTGGAGTGAAACTGTGTTGCAAAGGTGATGCACTGCTGTGGGGACAGCTCTGGGCCCTCTGCACTTGTCTCTCTCTCTCTCAGCTTCTCTCAAAATAAACAAATAAAGTAAATCTTTGAAAAGAAATATTAGTGAAAGAACCTCGATACACGAGTGCTTCCACTTCTATGGTTTTACAACGGTGTAGAAATCAGGTCCGTTTTGGCCCAGGACTGTGGGAGGGGGAGTGGAGGGATGGCTGCAAAGGGACGTAAGGGAGCTGTGAGGTGACGGAAGTGTTGCAGATCGTCATGTCAGGGAACCCAGATATACGCGATTGTCAAGACGTCTCTCACATGAAACTGTATTACACTTGCAATTTTTACTTCAATAAATTTCACGTAAAAAAAAATCCCTAAACTGACCTAAATTGTTAAAAGAAAAAAAAAAAAAAGAAGGGTAGGGATGCAAGAGCAGAATGAGTTGTGACAACTCATTAGGTTACACTCAGTCGCTGCCCAGATTAAACAAGTCGGTGCCAAAAGCCACACCTCTGCTGACACAGTTCACGGAACTGGTCCAAGGGTGGAAAATTCCCCCAACTGCATGTTATTAAAAGTGACTTATTAAAGAAATATTGACAATACAAGCTCCCTTTGGGGGCTTGGGGACAGTTAAAGGGAAAGTAGATTTTATTCTTAAAAAAAAAGAAAGAGGAAAACTAAGAAGTCACTTTTCCGCAGCATACCCTGTGTGGTTTGTGTTACGGGATTTGCTTCTGTGTTGTGCAGAAAAGCAAATCCAGTATTTTCAAACCCAGAAATTGACACTCCCCGTGTCTGACAGCAGCTCACCACACTCCGGATTCACACAAGAGAGAACTCCGGGGGTGGAGCGCCTCCCAGGTTTGGGGTGGGCATGGAATGGATCCCCTGCCCCAGTCTCTGAGCCCCACCGCCTTTTGTTATGGAGATATGACCAGAACGGTCCGGTCAGAGCACAAAAGAGTGCTGGAGCAGTTAACACAAACTTCAGCACCCCAAAGGGGCCCAGCGCTGGCCTTCGGGAAGCCGGCACCGTGAGAGTTCCCGCAGGACCTGAGCATAGGCAGCCCCAGGCTCAGAACACATTTCCAGAACTGGGATCGGAAGCCCACACACCAAAGTCACAAGATGACGTGCAGGTCCCCTTAGCAGGGAGCACATCCGAGATGTACTTTTACGCAATGACCTCGGTAAATCTCAGTTTCCAGAACTGCCCTTCCCCCAGAGGCAGAAGAGTCAGAGGTATTTCCCAGGTTGCAGTCCATCCCCTAGGAAGGATTAATAAGACATCTCAGGCCCCTCCCCTTTTAGCACCTGCAGAAGCTTCTGGGCAAAGTCTCTCTAGAACTACCCGGGGTGAGAGAGCACAGGCCAGCAACTCGGGGTGCTGGGGCAGTCACAATCCCTACACTAGAATTCAGGCTATGAGTCTGTGCCACTCACGGTGTATTTTGCTAGATAAACCACTGTTTTAGTTTTGGTTGGAAAATACAGGAAGGGCTAACTTATTAATGCTATCTGCAAATGCTACGTTCAACAGACAGTATTGTGTCACTATGACCAGTCATTTGTAAAGAACACTAAATTTTCTTACTTTTATTCTGTAAAATGGCTATGGCAGGAAGCCTCATCACTTTTATACTGTCCTATGGGGTTGTGGTAAAAAAGTAGTACTCATGTATTTTCACATACGTCACATGCCTGTTGTGCTCCAAGTGGTAGGAGTCAAAGGCACTTACGGAGCACCTCCAGAAGTTAAATTAGCTATCTGACATGCATCGATTTCAGCAGCCAAGCCCAGCGGTCTGTCTGGGAAAACCTCCCCTGCCTCAATCCACAGCGGACCGAGCTGCTTCTCCTTAATAAGACACGGTGCACACTGTTTTCCCACTGCTTCCCTGACTCTTCTTTGGCAAGAGAAAGCTTCTAGATAAGTATTTTAAAATTTACATTGCTAATACCTATTTCTTGCAAAAAAAAACCACAAAAAACTAAATAAATAAGTCTTAACCCTTGAGCCTTCCTCCCTGCTCCCAAACTCCTGCATGCCGTTTCGCACCTTGGACCTCACACTCTCCTCTAGAACACAGTGCTGATCACCTGCCGAGCTCCTGCCCTCCAAGTCTCTACACTGCAATGTGCACGAAGTCATCTTTCAGCCCTTCATGGGCAGCAGCTGTCCCAAAGTGTGCCCACAGCAGCAGCAGCCTGGACACTTCACCTAACAAAGCGCTCGCCCCTCCCTCTACACCTGTGTGAGGGCCACTGGCCACCCGAGTGCCTGGCACATGCCAGCACATGATAGACCCATGAATAGTTCATATACACAAAATTCAAAATGACTGTATTTTAACCACTCAGAGACAGAACACTGTTGGGTTTTGTTACCGATCCTTTTATAGTGCTTTTCCTGAACCAATATGACTTATTTAAATTATTTTCCCTTCCCCAAGAATGATACTGTACATTCTATTTTCTCACTTATTATTGTCACTTACTATATTGTTATTAGATAATCCTGCTACCATGTCATTTTAATGAGTACGTGAAACAGATGTTCTCTAATTTAACCAATCCCCTATTGGTCATATAATTTTTCACTGTGATACACAGTGAAATCCACTTGATACACATCCCTCTGGCCAGATTTACACAAATTCCTAGACGTAGAGTGGCTGAGTCAAATGTTATGTACAATATTATACTTGTTACAGTACACAAAACGCTTAAAACATGGGTTCTCATGTGTTAAGAATACAGACAGGATCTCCACAGCACAATAATGAGCTGCCCAAAATCTTCATTTAAAAAAAAATATCTGGAAGGAAACAGAGTTATTTAGCTCAGAGAAGATGAACAAGCCTGTTAGATAGAAGACAGTATTCGTTACTTCTGAGAACAAAACAACTGAAAGAGAGGGAAAGAGGTACTAGTTATTCTGTGAAGTTCAAGAGAATGGTATTTTCCCAAAGAGTTAACCACATGAATCTTGTGGTTGCTTTAAGTGTTTAGGCTGAGGCAGGCAGGAATCCTGACAGGGGAAAGGTATGGGAGCCGGGCACACAGGAAGGTCAGTCAGTCACAAAGGTCATCCATGTTCAACTACACTATGTGAACCCTCCAGAGGGCTCCACACTGCATTCTTTTTTTTTTTATATTTTATTGTTAAATTTAATGGGGTGACATTGGTTGGTAACAATTAGATAGTTTGACACTGCATTCTTCAAATGCAACTGGAGAAAGGCCACGGTTACTTTCCTACGCTAGGCCAAGTAGCGGAGGGGCACGTGGCATATGAGAGACACAAGTTCACCAGCACACAAAAAGCCATGGTGGAGCAGACACTACCTGCAGCCGCTGACCACAGCACAGTAACACGTGTTACTGGGAGAGCCGCGTGTCTTTCCCCAAAGGGTCTGACTTAGCCTCACAGCTCTGGCCCTCACTGGAATACATGCAGGAAGAGCCAAGTACTCTAATTATAACATTTCTTCTAATTGCCTCATCTCCCCCCTTTTTAAAGGAAGTATTAAACAGATAAACTGTCACTATCTCTTCCTCAATTTTTGCCATCATTCTTATGTAAATGAAGTTTCTAAAAGATAATTTCTTTAAAAAGGAAGAAGAAGAACTCTGCATTTCCTCCACTTCTATTAAAGTCTAGTTTCTTGAGAAAGGTGGGGGAATTAATGACAGGACACACTGAGTGGCAGCATCAAGTCCTTGGTGGCTATGAGGCTCGGGAGCCAGGCTTCTGTGGCAGAAGCAAGTTTGGCCTGGTGGCTTCTATTCCCACATCACTGACACAGGGTTCAGAGCACAAGCTGGCACAATGGCATAAGGACTAAATGAGTCACTACATAAAAGATGCTCAGACAGTGCTCAGGAAGTGCCATGTAATGGGCTCTCTCCAACAGGATCAAGTCCACATGGACTTCAAGAGAAAACCACGAGAATAACGCAGGGCCGTAAGTCAGCAAGACGTGCTGGTAAAGAAAGGTTATTTTAAAAACACAAGCGGAATCAACTTCAAACAGTCTGCCTTGTAAACATTCCACTTACTAACCAGCCCTTTAAAACTCAGAACACATTTCACCATAGGAAAAAAAAATCTCAAGTGGTGACTGGGTTCCTAAACCAACACAAAGGAGTTAAACAAAACTCACTAGGTTACCGGTAACTTTTAGAAACAGAAAAGAAGGAAGATGACTGGAACCTCACTAAGAGACACTGGGGGGAGACCAGAATTCTCTGTGCCAACCCACAAGACAGGAAAAATTTAAGGAGAAGGCGCTGCCACCACCAGGCTGTGGCATGAGCATCAGAACAGAAACTCAGGTTTGAGTGAGAAAACCCAAGTCACGGTCTCTAGTTCAGCAAGAGCTTGTTTTAGCTGACACTTGACTGGCTCCAGAGAAAATAATTATGTTTTAAGCTACAACAGCTGGGAGTCTGGATTTCTTGGCCCTGATGAATTATGCATTATAATGAACTCTGCAAATTAACTGAAACCAGGCTCTACTATCCTAGGAAATTTGAGTAATGAATGTATTTCTTATTGGCTACTAGGAATAGGTATGAAATTAAACTAATCACATAATTGAAGGGAGAAGCTGGCTGAAGTACAGAAATATACAAAATCTCCCCCCATAAACAGAAGTATCCTTATAGAAATGCATCATTATTTAGGAAAAACATCCAGGGTGACTTCCAAAACCTCCCTATTCTAATTTAATCAAATTCCAAAGTGAACTGGTCACATTTCTTGGTGGATGAGATACACGTCTTATTTTAGAAGCCGCAATCCCTTCCCCTAAGCCAGTGGTCAGCAAACTGCGGTGAGCCGCAGTTTGCCGACCACTGCCCTAAGCTAAGCTCCAAAAGTTTGAACATAAGCGTTCATAGTAATCTACTAAAAACAGAACAAAGAAACAAATATTTACACTTCAAGGTATGAGAATGTGGTCAGGAAGGAGAAAGATAGCTGTCAATCTTTACCACCTTCCTCGTCCTCTCCCTCCGCATGCCCCTGACCCTTTTATTCCAGCATTCCTCTTGAATACTGGTCTGCCCCATCCTGTGAAAGGTCTTTCCTGCCTATTTAAAAGTCTAAACAATTCAAACCTGAACTGTGGTGCTGAAATAGCTTCTAGGGAAGAAATACCATTCTGTTTCTTAGTCTCGATGCCAGTTTAGCAGGTGTATTGTTTATGAAAATGCCAACTGTACATTATGATTTCTACACACTTTCTCGACATGTGTTGCTTCAATGGAGAGTTTAGGTTTTTTTTTTTGTTTTGTTTTTTTTTATCTTTTCACATTTATAGAGAGAAATTATCTTTTTGTCTTCAGTGCATAGTTATCTCCACTTTACTTTTTGACAGATAGAGACAGAGACAGAGACAGTTAGAGAACCAAACTGTGGGAACTCCCCAGTTCAGCACGTGGGTCCTGCCTGGGCCGGAGCCGGGATTCGATCCTCGGTCCTCATGGCCTCAAAGCGAGCGCTCAACCCGCTGAGCCGTCCCGGCTTTCCCCAGAGAGTTTAGTTTTTAAAGACTTTGTAAAGCACCACAAAGTAAGTTTTCATTTCCCCAGAATCTGGGCGTAATTTACAGCAATCTCTAAGGTAAAACACAACCAACCCAACAACCACAGCTTCGTTGTGGATGAGAAAGGAGGCCGGCGGGTGTGTGGAAATCGTGACCAAGACTGCGTCGCTGCTGCTGGGGTTGATGTGCTCAACTCCAAAGGACACTCAAAACCTCCCCCATGACTACAAAAGCACTTCTAGCATCTGCCATTTGTGACCTCAAAGTATGAAAATTGAAGTTCCTTGCTGACAGAAGCCCAGACTTCAAAAAACCTGAACGTTTAGAATTGAGACAGACTGGATCCACATGTGAGCCTCTAGAAAACTAAACCGAATTCTCCTTTATTGGACCCTCCCCACTTCTCTCAAATAAAATAAATCTTTACAAAAATAACTATAGCCAAAACCACAACAGTGAAAGCTTCCTTTAAAAAGTTCAGAGTAACATATAAAATGTGTATCACAATGATGAGATCCTCCCTAAATATTCATACACTGTCCAGGTAGTTCCTATGACTTCATTCGACATAATAAACACATCTCAACTACAGAATGTCAGGTATTGGAGGAGGACTCCAAAGAGACTGGGGGTGGAGAGGGGGAGAACCACCCAAGACCAAGAACCCTAAAGGGCCTCTGAACTCCATTCATTCTCCATGAGCAAGAACATCTATCTGCTCCTGACTACAAGGTCAGTGGACAGCGGCTTTACTCACACATCAGAACCCCATCCTAAGCCAGAACCTAAGCTCATCCGCAGATGGAAACAAAAAGAGAACCACCACCAGGAAAAGAAACCAATTTTAGCTCTAAGCTGAACGACGCTGAAGGAAAAGATGATGAAGAACAACATTAGCATAGAAACTGTAAGTTGAGACGGAAGGCATCATCTGGCTGTTTGGGAGCAGGTGCCAACTGTAGGGCCTTTCCCCTCTCCCAACCGGAGTCAGAATTATGCAGAGTCAGCACCTGACTGCACCCCTCCACCCAGCTCAGACCCTGGGGACAGTGGCTTTCAGGGGTGAGCCCAGATCTGAACTTCTCTCAAGAACAGAAAACCCCCTCACATTGTGTTACGTAAGGCAGTGGTCTCCAACCTTTTCGGCACCAGGAACCAGGTTCATGGAGGACAATTTTTCCACAAATGGAGGTCTGGGTAGAATGGTTTGGGGATGATTCAAGCTTATTACACTTATTGTGCACATTATTTCCGTCATAAATACACTGTAATGTGTAACAAAGTAATCATACAACTAATCTAATGCTGCTGTTGATCTGACAGGAGGCGGAGCTCAGGTGGTCATGGGAGCGGCTGTGAACACAGATGAAGCTTTGTCTCTTGCCTGCCCCTCATCTCCTGCTGTGCGGGCCTGGCTCCTAACAGCATTGGGGGATTCCTGATATAAGGGGTTCACAATGGCCAACCAACACAAGTCTTCAGTGGACACTGTAAATCCCTCCTTGAAACCGCTGGGACAATGCAATCTGGTTAACATTCCAAAGACAGGCCCTTACAGAAAGCCCACAGCGACCTCCACACCTCCAGGGACTGGGCTCAGTCTCCAGCTGGGAATTGCAGGTAAGAAACCCTGTGCAACCAGACCCCAGGCTTGTGCATGCTCCCAGCTGACACCCCTCCCGCCCAATGCCAAGACGGGGAAACCTGACTGGTGACTCTACAACAGATTTCAGATGTTTCAACACAAGCAAGTGATCACTAACAGGCTTCAGCTGAGAGACCAGGGGTGCAACACGTCGTGACATGGATGCACAGTCCGTCTCTTCACATCAAGGGCAAGGACGCCTCTCCACCAACCTAGCCTGGCCCTGGACGGCGCCCCTGCCAGCACATGCTCTGCACACACAGGACTTCAAGAAAAAAGACTGAGATGCTCAGCCCCTGGCCATAATCTAGTCTAGGAAAACCAACACCAAAGCAACTGGCCTAGGCTCCTGTGTGATCCCTGGATGAGAGCAGAGTACGGGGCACAAATCCACAGAGAAGCCTGTGGGCCTACAAGGAAATGTTCAATAAATATTTGCTGATTTTTTAAAGAGATGACTAACGGGTTAGAGGGGAAAAGGCCAGGGTGCAAAGGTCAAAAGTAAACATCAGTCATCTGGAAATGGGAGTCTGGGAAGGGCCTCTGATTCTGGTCTGGCCACTGCTGAGCTACAGAGGACTGTGTTCCCATGAGCGGGTTTCTTCCTCCCACAGTGTCTGCAACTCACAGACGGAAAAGGCTGCCGGGAGACTGGGAAGCTACTGCTTTAACAGTCCTTCAAAAAATGAATAATTATCTCCTCCCAGGGAGGCTACCAAAAAGTACAGGTTAATGGGCTCAAGGTACGGTGGGGAATCAGTAAACCACATCCAGTCTCTACCACCAAGTCCACAAGGAAAAGGGAAGAGGAACAGAAGGGTCTGGACAGCTGAAACCGGGAGCAGGGCAGAGATAAAAGGGCAGACGCCCTGCGAGTGTAATCACTACCTGCACCTACTCTAGGAATGCCTACCAGCAACTCACATTTATTACCTCTTTTAATTGCCCCACAATAACCCAATCAGAAAGAGACTATGACTGTCTCAGTTGAAGAAACTGAGGCAGAAAACATTAGCAACTCACCCAAAATCACACAGCTAAAACAAATGGTAGAGTTGGTATTTGATCCCAGTGCTCTTAACCATAAATTATGACTCAGTTTAGTGCTAGGTTCAAGGTTAGCTGTCACTAAATCGAGAGCAAGGGTGCACCCCCGGCAAACTAAAAAGAAGGCATCTAATACTAACACCACAAACACAGTAACTTTTGCACCTGAAATACCACTGTCCAAACAAAGCTGAAAAAAACCTCTATCCCCTTCAATTACTATCCTGTTCAACCAGTTTACCTTGTTTAATGGCAAATGGATTGAAGGTTCGTTCTTCTTGGGCGCAAGATGTTGAGACCAGAATTAAAACATTACCAAATTACAACCACTATGAAAGGCAGTATAGAGGTTCCTAAAAAACTTAAGAATGGAATCACCATACAACCCAGCAATCCCTCTTCTGGGTATCCACCCCAAATTTTTGAAAACTTTAGTCCACAAAGATATAGGTACCCCAATCTTCACTGCAGCACTGTTCACGGTGGCCAAGTTGTGGAAACAACCAAAGTGTCATTTGATAGATGAGTGGATAAAGAAGTTGTGGTACATTTACATAATGGAACATTACTCAGCAATGAGAAAAGATGAAATACTGCCATTTGTGAAAACATGGATGGACCCTGACATCATCGTATTAACTGAGATAAGTCAGACTAGAAAAAAAAAAAATCAAGCACCACTGATATATGGAATATAAAACCGAAAGTAACAAAGAAACAGAAACTCATGGACAGAGTCAATAGTTTAGTGGTTACATGAGGGGGAAGGGGGAGGGGAAGAGAAAGGGGGAGAGGGGGGCCAACTATATGGTGATGGAAGGAGATCTGACTCTGGGTGGTGAGCACACAATGCAACACGTAGACGATGTAACACAGAGTTGTACACCTAGAACCTATGCAATTTTTATCAACCAATGTCACACCAATGAATTTAACAATTAAAAAACTTAAAATAAAAAATAAAAACATGACCAAATGATTTTAATCACAATCATTTAAACAGTAAAAGAGAGACAACTCCTTATTGGGTCTTATTTAAGTGGGCAAAGAGGACAACAAGCATTCTGAATAGGGCTTGCAATATATTAACAAAACCAACAAACCAAAAACCCCCGCTGAACTTGAGGGAATCAAGCCCTAAGGATACAGAACACCCTTAAGAAGAAAGGCCATCAGCCACTACTGCAGGTGGACTTGCAAGTGAAGCTATGGGCCATCGACCCTCACCAGGCCACCTGGGGGCTGGCCTTTCAACAAGGTCCCCAGGCAACTCCGACAGCATTGCCCTAGCAGGTGTGTGTTTTAAGGCATGATCTTACCTTCTACCAGAAAGCAGGTGAGGGCAGGAAGGTTGAAGGAACCAACTGCTAGAAGGCTGTCAAAACAAGACGGAATTTCTACCACTTACCTTCAATAATTAAAAATTAGAATTTCCATTTTATTCTAACTCCTGCCAACAAGCATGAGTGAACAAGGAAATTTCTTGGAAATTCCTTGTGGTTCGTAACTGTCACCTATTTTGGAAGTTAACCACCAGAAATCCTGTGATCACAAAAAAAGTATTATTAAATGAGGTTATCTGCTATTCTTTCCATTAACGCTGTCCATCCTGGGGCAGTGGGCAGGAAACCCTGTTTCATATATATGAGCAATTCCCAGTTAATAAAAAAGTGGATCACTATAAAAAATCAATGAAGCTAGCAAAATAAGTAAATGCCGAAAAGAGTAAAGAAATTTAAGTCCAGTGATCACACTAAATCAATATAGAGCATATACAAAAACCATCCTGATTATCATATCAAGGCAAAAAAATAACTCCCACTATTAGGTTTTTAGCTAGTAATGCAGCAATGAACCGCCTCCTTCATCATTCTTAAAGAAACATTTTTCATAATTGTAAAATGAAAGATTCAGATGTCATGAATCACCTTCCATGCAGAAAGATAAAAAAAATCACCTTCCCTTCCTACGTTCCAAGTGTTATATAAAATCCATTTTTCCCTTCATATATATTATATAATAGTATATGAATCCATAAGTTACCAGTGACCAAAAAGCACCCCAACATACAATTCATGAATACTGACAATATACATTAATCAAAACTTTAATTATTCCAGAAAAATAAGAAGGTCTCCTTATTACAACCTAAGTCACTAAACCAGACATTGACTTCCTGGGCTAGTAATAAAATGTTCCCACCAATACACCAAGAGGGCAGCCTCATTTCCTGATCTGAATTTAACACTCAAGTATACATGTAATTTCCCTTGTATTTCATACAGTATACAGGACAACTAGTTCTGCCTTCACAATTCCTATCAAAACACAGAGGGTAACAGAACCACCCGCGTGAACCTCTCTTAAAGACTTACAGGCTGTGAAGTTAATTTCTATAAAAGAAGTAAAATTTTGGCCAATACCTCCCATTTACTGTTACAGTCTCACACTGGAAGATGGATTGCAATTACCCATTAATGTAATCTTGCCTCCTCCACAGTCAATAAATAAATGTCACTTTCAGTCGCTCAGATAAAAACTGGATGAGGGGTTTAGAAAGAAAGAAATACATAAACGAGATTCTGTAAACATCTAAGGAACACACTGATGACCGATTTCAAGCCAAACATGTCTAGAACTCATGACAGAAAGTGAAATGCCCCTGATTAATATGGGCTCACTTCTAAATGCATTAAAGTTATGTGAACATTCTCACCAGTTTCTGAAAAGAGAACAGATTTCAAAGTGAAAAAATAAAAGAACTCAAGTTCCCACTGGTTAACTCAGATCACACCCTGTCACTGTGTGGGCTCCTTTCTTGGCCCTGCTGTTCCTTTGGAATCTTTAAACACGTAGGATTTAAGGAACTATTTCAGAAATAGTTACTGAAAACCTAATTAGCTATACACTGCTTTAAATGTTTGCCTTCCAGTCTTCAGTTTGTAGAGAGACTATGTAGGGAACCTTGTTCTTTTATACCCAGGATCCTGTTAACCCAATATAGTCTGCCAGAATTCATTCACCAAAGAGCTAGCTACTGGCAATCAAAAGTTCTATCCCTCACACGGCCTGGGTAACCCCAACCCTTCCATAAAAGTTAAATACCGGTATTTCAAGTTAAGAATGCAAGCTTTGGGAAACACCAGGGGACTGCCCACTCCCTGTCCCCACCCCTTACACACACACACACACACAAATAAAGCGGGGATGACAACATGGGGTGCTTGGTCTTTGCAAACAGGCTTCACCACCCAGTAATTGGCTCATAAATTTCATTCATAACTTAAAAGAGAAAGGGTCCAAAACGAGCGATCTGTAATTTTACAGGTTGTCATTATTCTCTTGGCTGCAAGCGGTTCAAGAGGGCCTTGCAAGCTCATGAGTTACTGGTGCTGTTTATTGCTCTGAATGAGCTCAGAACAAGCAGACTGTATCAGGAAGCTGGAGATGAGAGGGAAGGAGGTCATTTGCAAACCCAGATGCTCTCATGGAATTAACCTTAAATGTCACTTATCCAATCAGTAGTGGAAGGATCCTTCCTGCTCCCAGGCCCTCCCCCCTAATCATCTAAGGTGGAGAATTTTGCACATGTATTACTATGCATCTTTCCTTAAAATATATTTCAGATCGGGCCTTGCTAATTTATTAGTCTTTAAGCATGGGTTTTTAAATGCTTATGAGGGGATAGGAATAGCCGTCACAGCCTTCAGAAAAATACACATCCAACCTTTACTGCTGGTAAGTTTTCCAACAGATTTCAGTGCATGTAACAGTTTCACACCATCCCAACCCCAAACTGAGAGATAAATAAACACACACACTGAAATCAGTGATTTATACTGACTGGACTAATGAGAAATCATATTTCAGGCTTATCTGCAATTTCAGTAATGGAAACATCAGAAACTTTAGATAGGGGGTGGGGGGTGGAGGGTAGAGAGTATGTTAGGCAGTTGAACAGTTAATTCAGAGAACTCCAGTTTTCTGAAGGGGCAGAATGCAAAGTGATCATCATCAAAAGGAGACTGACTAAATGCTCATCCTCAAGGCAGGCAAGTTAGACCAACAGAAAAAATGATTCAAGGCTGAGTATCTTATCTCATTCATGCACGCCCACGCCCACCCCTTTGAAGTGAGGAAGCTGGCAGAGTTGCCTCAATCACTTCCGGCCACATGAGGATTGCTCTGGAAACTGCATGGAGCCATCTGTGTGGCCCCCGAGGTACGGTGCAGTGGAAAAAAAAAGGGAACTGCCAGAGACCCGGGTTTTGGCAGCGCTGCGTGGCTTGCTCTTATTTCCCTTTCAGGCCTGAGCAGGAAACCAGTGCTTCTGAAGGCAGGCCAAGCAGGGTCTGAATTCCAGCTCCAGCCCCCACCCGAGCTTCACATTCCTTACTTTAGAACAGGTGATAAATACCAAGTTCTGAGAGCTGAAGGGATTAACGAGATAAAGCGCAAGGGCACCCTGCAAAAAAAGTGAGTTCTCAACAAATGTTCTGGGGTTCCCCATAAAACTGCCTGTCCCCCACTACCCCTTCCCAAAAGGATGAAAGCCTTCTCATCAATATGCAGACCCTCTTCCTCAGGACCCCACCCAGAGAGTGACAGCATTTCTTCCCTGTGTCAAGCTTGCCTATGCCTGGTCCTACTCTTCCGACACCCTCATTTTACAAATCAGCTGATGCATAGCAGAGACATATATACAGAACATAGCTGATGTCCTTCGATACTTTGGTCTCTCCCAAAGGGGGTTCTAGCAAAGCCTAGGGTCCATGGATGTTATTCAAACTCATGGTTCATTGACCAGCTAAGTCTGAGAAATGTCAAATTAAAACAGGTTTCGTTCCTTTAGGTTTGGTTCATGTGCACCATGATTCTCTAAGAAAGAGTCCTAGTACCCCCAAATCATTTGATTGCCGAAGCTTCCTTCCCTTGGCCCCCAGAAGCCGAACATATTTTCTCAGCATACTAGGATACACCACACTACCTTATCTCTCATTCAACTGTCAGTGGTTTGACTCAGGTCTTTAATAAATGGTGACTGTAAAAAGGAAATTATACTGAGTGCACAAATGTTTTTATTTTCTGCAGCTCAAAGAAACTGAAAAAGGACAATTATCCTAATCCTCAAAGGTTTCAATTATACAAACAGAAAGTTATTAAAACATAGCTAGAGAAACTCATGGAATTTCAAGTTCTCATTTAAGTGAATTCATAGGACCATTGGAAGAACTTGACTTCTATACAGATTTCTAACAAAAACTAGGAGCCACTTTTTAAGAAAACACTTTATTTCTATTATCAATAAAGATACTCAGAAAAGAGAATCCTGAGAAGCTATCTAAAAAAGCATATTAACAAGCTTTAAAATAATGACTGAGCTACATTTCAAATGTAGTTATGAATACATTTAATCACGTTCTAATTACATCCTTTTCTGTTGGCATGTATGAAAAAAATTAGAAAAAAAAAAAAAGATTTTCTCCACCCAAAAAGTTAGACTTTCTTAGTAACTTGGTTACTAATTTTCTGCTACAGTTTCTGAGGAAACTCCTATAAGGAAAGTGTATTCTATTGTAAAGGTGTTTTAACTGTTAGATTTGTGCAGATTTAGATTACCATAAGAGAATATTAAGAATATTGTATTTCCCAAGTCTTTTTCTCTTTCTGAATTTTCTGTACTACATATATATGTTCCTTTCAAAAGGAAAAACATTAACATGTTACATATATAAAGAGAAAATAGAGTTCACTAAATAATCTGATACTTGACTTTTTCCAACTCTCCTGCAATTCTTACAGATCAGAAGGGCTACCACGAGTGAGTGGGGACCGAATACCACTAACCTAACAAGACTTGAGGGGAAGCCGGGATGGTTCAGTGGGTTAAGCGCTCACTTTGAAGCCCTGGAGACCGAGGATCGAACCCCGGCTCCGGCCCATGCTGACCCATATTGCTGAACTAGGGGGTACCCCCAGTTCGGTTCTCACCAGGGTGAGACCCCGGCCCAATTCCTGCCCTGTGCAGCCTGCCCACCTGTGGAATGAAACTATGTGGAAAAGCCAATGATGTGCAACTATGGAGACTGTTCCGGGCCCTCCCCCTTCTCTGTCTCTGTCTCTGTCTCTGTCTCTCTCTCTGTCAAAAATAAAAATAAATCTTAAAAAAAAAGACTTGAACGCTGTATGGAGGGAGAGGAGAGCCTGGGAAAGGATGTGATTTATAAACACATAAGCAGATAAACAGTAGATGGAGGACAGCTGAATACATAAAAAGGACACGTTAGAACAACTCCTATGATGATGCCTTATGTTAAGTCAGTTGAAGGATTCATGGTCACAGGATATAAGCAGGGAGCTTACGCTACCCCTGGTAGGAACACTGACTGTAGTGTAAACCAAAATAGAAAATGTAAATTAAAAAAAAAATTTACAACAGCCTCAAATACCATAAAATAAAAGATGAGTCTGGCCCACCTTGCTGCATCAGAAATGAAGGCCTCACTCCAGGAATGATGGGACATGCTACAGGGGCACGCCAGACACAGCTTACAGGGCTCCTGCTGCTAATGTCCACTGACAACTGTGCTGTGGTTCTCTAAGAGAACCTTCTTATTTTTAGGAAGTAAAGAGTGAAGTATAATATTTGGAAATAGAAGGGTAATATGCAAGTTACCCTCAACTGGTTCAGAATAGGGAAAGCCGGGATGGCTCAGCGGGTTGAGCGCTCGCTTTGAAGCCCCGGGGACCGAGGATCGAATCCCGGCCCCGGCCCATGCGGACCCACATGCTGAGCTGGGGTGTGCATGTGGTTGCACATCATTGGCTTTTCCACATAGTTTCATTTGTTTTAATTACTTTAACTGAAAACAAAGCAAAACAAAAAACAAAAAGAAGAGTTCATCCACTTCTCTCAACGCCATCACCCACCTCCTGCAACTAGCAATCCGTTCTCTGTACTTTTGAGCTGTTCTTACGAATCCACGTATAAGAGACCACAAGACAGTTGCCTTTCTGACTTATTTCACTCAGTATTATGCCCTCAAGGTCCTTCTATGCGATCACAAACAGCAGGATTTCATTTTTTATGGCTGGATAATATTCCACTGTTTACATGGTCTTTATCCAGTCATCTACTGACGGACATTCGGGCTGTTTCCATGTCTTGGGGCTTTTGTATATAATGCGGTAATGAACGTGTTGATGTAGATGTCCTTTCTAATTAGTGTTTGTTTCCTTTGGATAAATACCCAGAAGTGGCATCACTGGAAATACCCAGAAGTGGAATTAATGGATCACATGGCAGTTCTGCTTTTAATTTTCTGAGGAAACCCCATACTGTTTTTCAGAGTGGCTACACCAGTTTTTTAACTTCTATTTAATTTTTTTTTTTTATGCAAGAGAGAGAAGGGGGGAGGGCCCAGAGCAGTCTCCACAGTTGTACATCATTAGTTGTGACAGGGTTTTTTCAGCCCACAGGTGGATGTGGGACCGTGCAGGCAGGGAGCCAAACCGGGGGGACCCTTGAGCATGGGAGGCGAGAACCTTCACTGCAGAGCCATCCTGGTGGTTATGAGCTGTGCTGCAGTTTAGCATATGGGGTTACAAAGGTCATCAGAGCCAGGAATCTAACCCTAGACCTCTAACCCCAGACCTCGCAACTGTGAGGCTAGCCACTGAGTTATCCCAGCATACCCCACAAAACGTTCTTAAATATAAAACCCTAAGCAATCAAAGAGTTATTCAGTAATTAAATATACATTTCTTAAACTAGTCTTCATCACAAGGCATCTCCTCAGTACTTTCATTATACCACGAAGCAGGTGTTCAACGAGTGTTCAACCACACAAACTGAGAGCATCAAACTGCATGCATGTGTCTGGTAGCCTCCAGTGGGTAGGTCAGTTTAGTTAGATCGCACATTCTTCATTTATAGGGGCCAGAGTAAAATGGCTAGAGTTAACAAGTTTTGTTTTGTTTTTAATTAAAATGGCCCTAAAGTGCTAACTGCCTCATGCTTCTGCAAACCGTACTATTCAAATAACATTAACTTCTCTAACAAACATTAGAAATGGTAGTCTTGTGACACCAACAGTCTGCATAATGAAAAAAAGATGGTTCTATACCCAGGGAATCGGCAAAAGATCATGGTGGGTGAGTTCTGGTTATCTGTTACGGTGCTTTCCAGTTATGTAAATCCTTTAAGCAATTTTTGGTTTCTTCTTTCAAGTAATTATATTGTTGGGGATGCTGGGATAGCTCAGCAGATTAAACACTCACTTTGCAGCCCCAGGGCCCAGAGTATCAAATCCTGGCCCCAGCTCCTGCAGATCCATATGCTGAACTGGGGTGTGGCCCCCAGTTCAGTTCTTGCCAGGGCGAGTTTCCCATGTAGACAGCCCCTTGATTTGCCCCACAGCTAGTGTGGGCCTGCCCCCTATGCTGGAGGCCGTCCACCCGGTTCCTGCCCTGCACAGTCCACCCCACCCACCTGTGTGGAATGAAACCATGTAGAAAACTGATGACGCACAGCTATGGAGACTGCTCTGGGCCCTCCCCCTTCTCTCTGTCTCTCTGTCAAAAACAGTAAAATACATCTTTTAAAAAAGAAAAAGCGGGAAAGCTGGGATGGCTCAGCGGGTTAAGCGCTTGCTTTGAAGCCCCAGGGACCGAGGATCGAATCCCGGCCCCGGCCCATGTGGACCCATATGCTGAACTGGGGAGTGCCCCTAGTTCAGTTCTTGCCGGGGCCTATGTGGGAGGCTCCTGGCCCAGTTCCTGCCCTGCGCCCACCTGTGGAGTGAAACTATATGGAAAACTAATGCTGTCAACAGTGGAGACTGCTCTGGGCCCTCCCCCTTCTCTCTGTATCTCTCTGTCAAAAATCAATAAAATAAATCTTAAAAGAAAAAAAAAAGAAAGAAAAAGAAATTATATTGCTGATCCACAAAAAAGTAAAGGTTCTCTGAGTTCATTACATTCTCCCCTAAAACAACTTCTGTTCCAGGATCCTCCCTCTGTCCCAAGCTCCCAGGTGACTAAGTCCTTCCCCCTGTGTCAATCGTCAGTAGGAAAAACCAGGCTGAGGCCCTGACAATGAATCAACCACCAGTCCGAGTTCAGGAGGTCCGCCACCACCCGCAGAGCTTACCTCCACCCCAGCGTGACACTCTAAGTTTATGACTGACTTGAGTACTGACAAGAGCAAGCTCTACTGCTCTAAGCCTCACCTCCTTCCGTGCCCTGCACTGACCTCCCCACACCAGCAGGTGTGCACACTGACACACACAGGCACACGCACACCCACACACGTACTGCTCCACGTTCTGTGCTTTCACTCATTTCCCCTGGGTCTGCACTGACCTGTCTAACCTGCTGCTTGTCTCACTAGTCAAGCCCCTGTCTGTTACCTGACTACATGAACTGCCTCCTCCAGGAAGCTCTCCCTGACCCACCTAGCTCCTCCCCAATTGGTCAGGCACCTCCTTCCTAGAAGCTTCCATTGTGTCCCTCAGTTCACTGACCTATTATAGTCATAAGTCTGTGTGCTGGTCTCCTCAGCCAGTCAGTCAGTGAGATCCCTGAGAGAAGAGTACTGGAAAGTACCAGAAAACAATGTTTACTAGATAAATAAAGAAATATTGAACAGGGCCTTATAACAAACATTTACAATGTCCATTCATAAGTAATGCCCACTAATTCCTTTGTTTATATTTGTCTATTTGAAGAAGTGGATGGAGTTCTTTGAAAATGAATTCTAATGAGGAAGCCAGGATGGCTCAACGGGTTGAGTGCTTAGCTTGCAGCACCAGGTTCTGAGGATCAAGTCCCCGCCCTGGCCCATGTGGACCCATATGCTGAACTGGGATGTGTTTCCCATGTGAGAGGCCCCAGTTTGGCCCCCAGCTCACGGAGGCATGCTGTCCATGCAGGAGGCCCCCAGCCCAGTTCCAGCCCTGAGCGCCCCCCCCCCCCCCATCTGTTTGGAACAAAAACCATGTGGAAAACTGATAAACAGCTATGGAGACTGTTCTGGGCCTTCCCCCTTATCTCTGTCTCTGTCAAAACAATAAAATAAATCTTCTAACAAATGAATCTAAACATATTAGTAGAAAGTTTAACAGGAATCAAGAGGTATCACAATTTAGGTTATCCTTGAAATGTGGTCAAATTCCCTTAACAGTATGAACTCATCAACCTAAATCCAAACACAAACCAGGAATAACAAAGGAAATGACACTTTGAGATACTCCACTCCAGTAATCCACTAGTGAACTAACTAGAAACAGGTTCAAGGGCATCATTAGGTTCTCAGGCACTGCAGGGAAAGGCATCTTTTCACACGGGCCTGCACTATTTCAAAATCCTGTGCATTTCCAGGTAGAAGTAAGAAATTACTAAAAGTAGAGCTATCCTTAACTAGTCAGTTTCTTAGATTCTTTTAAGGATACACAGATTTCAAAAGGCAAACCGTTTTCAAAGCTTGCAGGCAAATGACAGTTCCAAGTGGATTCACCAGAAAACTTTGTATGCCTGCTATCACACATACGAATCTTTCTAAGATGGTGTCCTACCTTGAAATAAACGATCACAACCTAAACTTCTAAGTGACCCTGCATTTCCTAAGTTTAATATTTAAATATGCCAGTGGGCGCTGTGGCACCGTAGCACTCTCAGCCGTGCTGGGGAGCAGCACTGTTCCATTTCCTGTGTATCCTTCGGCAAAATATGACAGGAGACTAAAACGTCCACTCCTGTGGCCCCAGGAGTTCCGCAGTTAGTAATCTATCCTATAGGAAATGGAAGTTTAATACCGAAAGGGACCTGACTTGTTTAGCATGGCCAAAATGCAAAACAATGTAACATCTTTAATAGTGGAATGGTAAGAAAGACAAAAAAAAAAACCTGCAGCTGTGCGTTCCTAAGATACATGCCCACTAAAACTGTTACTGTTGAAAAAGAACAAATTTCTTTTAAAGCCTCATTGAACAGGACTTGCAAACCATGGAAGACCTAAGACACACTCATTATGAAAACCTAAAGTGGAAGGAGCTGTTTCTGAAAAGAATAGATGGCAATGAGATGGAGGTAAAAAAAAAAAAAAAAGATGTTGCTATGGAAAATATGTAGTAACATCAGAAAATGTGTATGACAATATCTAATGCAGGCGTGCGTAACCATTGGGCTGCCCTGGGCCACAATGGAAGAACAACTGTCTTGGGCAACACACGGAACAGACTAACACTTATGATAGCTGATGAGAAAAAAAAATCTCAATACTTTAAGGACATTCACAAATTTGCATTGGGCTGCATTCCCAGATGTCCTGGGCCACATGCAGCTGGCAGGTTACAGGCTGGCCAAGAGCTTGATCTAGTGGAAAAATAAGAGAAACAAATTGTATCTACAATAGGATTACAAAAATATTTCCATGGAGGGAAAAAAAACACATGTAAAAAAAAAACAACACAGTGGAATGTTTACAACAGTTGTGTGGGGTAGTAGAACTAGGGACAACTTCTTTTTTTGCCCTTTTGTGGTTCCTGTGTTACTACTTGAGAAAGAAGAAAGAAAGACATTTTAAAATATGCACATGTGTCCTGTGCAGGAAGGCGTCATTCTAAAGAAGAGATAGGAGGCCTGGCTGCCACTTCCAACACATCGCTCCGGACTACTACAGTTTGGGGTCTCAGGGACTCTCTGCTATAAAATACTTCCCCCCTCACTTGAGGATCAATGCTTCTTCCTTTAACCCAAGAAATTCCCCTTGTTCACTTAACTGACACTTCAACTCTGATACAGGCTGAGAAACCATTTAAGTCACTCAGCACTGCAGGTGAAAGAGCAGACTGTGCCTCTAACAGCTACTTTGCTTCCCTCAATACAAAAGGAATATACCACATGCGTAAAGGGGGTGAGGGGGAGGAGTGAGGTCACAACTTCAGAACGATGAAGGAGCATTTCCAACCTAAGAAGATATATACTTTAAGACATTACTCAATAACTGTACAAGCTCAATCTAATGTGAATGTCTAAAACATTTTTAAACCCACTGGAAAACCAACTTTTCATAACAGGAGCTCAATTCTGGCCAGATACTACTGTAACACTGCTAACCATTTAAAGAAAGCATTAAGAATGGTTATACTCAAGTTGACAAGGACTTCTGTTTAGGATTGCAAGATGGTGCAAGCACTTCGGAGAACTGTGTGGAAATTTCTTATAATAAACATACACTTAATTTATAATTCAATTACAACACACCTAAGGATTTACCCTAAGAAATGAAAAATGTGACTACAAATACCCTTGAACTCAAATGCTCAGAGCAACCAACAGCCAAAAACTAGACAGAACACAAAGTCCATCAAACAGCAAGTGAATGCACCAACTGCAGCGTATCCAAACAATGGAGCATTATTCAGCAATAAAAAGGAATGAGCTACTGATAAATGCAATAGTACAAATGAATCTAAAAAATCATGCTATACAGAACAGGTGGCAGGGAGGAGACACAAGGAACTAAAAAAGGGAACAGTGTTAAAAGTGATGAAAAAATGGGGAGGCCAGGATGGCTCAGCAGGTTAAGCAATCGCTTTGCAGCCCCAGGGACTGAGGATCGAATCTCGGCTCCAGCACCAGCCCGTACAGATCCACATGCTGAACTGGGGTGTGCTTCCCATGGGGAGGACGGCCCCCACCCACCTGTGTGGAATGAAACCATGTCAAAAACTGATTAACGTACAACTATGGTGACTGCTCTGGGCCATCCCCCTTCTCTCTTGTCTCTTTCTGTCTCTCTCTGTCTCTATCAAAAAACATAAAATAAAAATAAAATTTAAAAAATGATGAAAATGTATTTTAATTGGGTGGTGGTTATATGGGGGCATGTGATTATCAAAACTCAAAGAACTGTGTATGTGAATAGGATGTGTTTAACTATGTAAATTGTACATTAGCAGACATTTTGCTCATTTGATTATTAGCAAACTAATTATTTTTATAATTAAAATAACAAGATTAAAAAATTAAAGAGATGCTAGGGTGGCTCAACAGGTTGAGTGCTTGCCTGGCAACTGTGAGGTCCTGGGATCGAGTCCCAGCTCCAGGCTCTGCCAGCTTATACGCTGAACTGGGGCATTCCTCCCATGTGGGAGGCCCCCCCGCCAGTTCCTGCCAGGCGTTCTGCCACATGCCCACCTGTGTGGAATGAAACTATGTCGAAACTGATGATGTGCAACTATGGAGACTGCTCTGGGCCTTCCTCCTTCTCTCTCTCTCTCTCTCAAACAATAAAATAAAACTTTAAAAATAAATAAATAAATAAAAGATTAAGAAATTAAGATTCTTCTCCTTCCCTCTTTTCCATTAAAATAGGTGGTCCACTGGCTTAAGATTTATCTGTTTTTTTCCTCAAAACGAATGCTGCAGTTTCTTGTGCCTTCCCTTAGACTCACCCCTCTGCCAGATAGGGGGTGGGGACTGCAAAAACCTCTTAAAGGCCCAGCTCAAGTGCCACCTCATCAAAGGGAACCGTTACTGGGGTTCACCGACCCCAGTCCCGGTCATTTGTGCAATCCAAATGGTCAACAGAAGTGCCCTCCTCTTTCCAAGGCTTGGACAACCACCTCTGCTCTGAGTCCCTGCCCCTCAGCCTGAGCCGCACTATCTACTCATAGTTCAGGTTCCATTGCTCTACATGTGAGAAGAGCTCACATGAAGACAGCATTAGCGGTGAGTCCCCAGGGAACTCATATCCCAGAGGCTCTGAGGGCCTTTCTCCTCCCACCTCCGCGCTGGCTGAGTTTGGGTCCGTGCTTACCTTCTTTCCCCCTGCAAAAGGCAAGAATCCACATCTGACTCACCTTGTAACCCCATAGGGCCTCCTTAATGCTCTATAGTAAATTCTCTAACTGTCCAGGAGAGAAAAACCTTAGGTAGAAGCTAAAAGAGGCCTTACGAGAAAACCCCCTCATTTTTGCAAATAAGCAAGCAATGGCCCAAATAAGCAGCTCATTCATATACAAGGGAAAATTCCAGCCATAAACGCCTCTATTTTTCATGTTACATGGCTGGATGCTTTCCGGCAGTCCTCGTATATAACAGACACTGAACACCTACTATGTGCAGGGGCACTGCAGGGCAGTGGGGCCATCAAGTTCATGTAACAACTAAATACATATGTAAAATATGTTTACATGCATATACATTTCACTGGAAGGGGTTCAGACAAACAAGTAATATATCTGCATCCCTTCCTGGCCACCGAGACACCTTATGCATGGCCATGAGTGTCCCTGCCAGGGTTCTCACACCCCAAAGCTTTTCTCTCCAGGTGTGTTCCCTCTGCTTAAGGTGCAATCCACGTCATCTATGACAAAGCGGTAAGGATTTAATGATGCCAATGACTGTGCTAGGCCCAGGGGAATGAGCGGGTAGTCACTGCACACCCACAGCTTACACAGCCCGAGAGCTCCCATATGGGAAGCAGGTTAGCACACCTATCATTTCATGGGCTCCTAACCCAGAAAGGCCAACTTGAGGGGATGACATTTAGGCTGAGGCATTAAAGCCAAGACCTGGCCTGAGAATGGTGAAATGCAGAGCATCCTGGGCAAAGGAAACAAATGCGGGACAGGCTGGGGTGGAGGGGGTTCAAGGAAAAGATTCACGGGGAGGCTCTTAAGTCTGTGAACTTGGGTAAGAAAACAGTTACATGTTCATTTTCATTAATCTTTTACTAAAATTTAGCATTTCCTAGACTATGAATGTAGACAATAAACTAGAGATACAAGTACCAATTAGTCTGATTCCAAAAACGTTGTAAATATTCTTGTATCATATTACAGTGGTTGCAGACAGCATGAAATACCGTTTGCTATCATCATTCTGAAATTACAATAATTAGAACCACCATTACGGCATGCTATTTAATAGAGAATTCGGAGGCACACACTCTCACATTACTAATTTGCTTTATAATAGTCTGATGGCTATATTTCAATGTAACAACTTCACTTTAAAATCCTCAAGTTTTTCACATTAAGCATTTGGTAACATTTTAAGAAAAGGGTCAAGAGATTACACCGGACTGCAAAAGGCTGAAGTACTTCTGAAGGACATGTGGTGGGAGCAGAGAACAAAAACAAGAACCAGGCAGCTCACGTGAATTTTTTGGGCATTTTTTTTCCCTTGGGGGTGGGGAGTAAGATGGATAGGTACAGGGTCTGCAGAACCTGCCAAGAACTGGCCAGAAGGCCAAGTTCAGGTTCAGAGCAACGGGATGGGTGGTTTTAAGGTGGTGGTCTGATTACTTTCACTGCTGTGTGGAAAATGGGGTAAGCATCAAAGATAAGGCAGGTACAGGGAAGTGAGGTGGGAAGCTTTAGCACAGAACCTGTGTCAGGTTCTGGTGGTCTGCGCCAGGGAAGATGCAATTCTAGAAAACAGCGTGATTTCAATAGAAGCACTGTACCCAAAGGAGAAACTCCAAATCCGGTATAACCAATATACAAAAGACTAATCCTAGTTATACTTCCAAAGTCTCAGGTTGCTGAGGCAACCAGCGTAAATCTTCTGTTCTCTCATCAAGTGGGTTTTAATGTACAAGTCTGATACATAATGCATGTTTTATGCTGGGAAAAATTCCTTTATAAGATTCCAAATTGTCCTAACTACAATGTGAATTTTATGGAAGCAGGAGGTTTGAAACACAGGACACACTGCCTTCTTTTCTGAATTCAGTTATCCTATACCCTCACTTATTAGGAAATATGTTAGAGAAGCAGAAATAAAAGATCTCTGAGGAATCTAAAGCAATTTCAAAGTTCACACACAAAAGAAATGACACTTATCACAGAAGTCCAGTCCCATGTCAGGGACATTTTACTTTACAGAGTTCTAGCCTAGTTAACTAGTTTCCCATGTTCTAATTCATTACATGATGACAATACACTTAAAGACACATTTGAAGTAATAACTGTAAGTGGTAAATATAAAAAAATCAGGACAAATTTGAGTTAAAAGAAAAAAAAAACAAACCAAGTCTAAAATGCTTTTAAGCACTTCTGTTCTTTAAAAGACATCTGACGGCTAACACAAGTACAGCAGGTAAAGGCAAGCTACACTGACCGCAATCAAGCTCAGAGCCAGTCTTCACAGTGACTTTTACCAATGCAAATCTGACCACAATGAAAGCTATTTTTAGTGACCTCCTAGTTTATCTGTTCGTTTTAACCATCTTCTTCCACCATTGTGTACATAAATAACAACAGTACAATAGACGTTTGCTCCTTTATCTCCTTATTTTGGCTTGTAGGTAGAAATAAACCCTAAGCTTCGGTATCTATAAAATGTGGCTGCAGAAGTCATTACTGGAAGATTCCAGAGAGCTGAGATTTCATATCAATTTAGTGCCTACCTAATGTGAAGAGTACAGAGGATTAAGAAACTGTAGAGTGGTGTTTAACTAGATGAGAAGTAATAAAGAGGATTTCTTAGAGAATATTTTCATAGTCTGAGGTCAGAAAAGCATTCCTAAGCAAGACACAAAACCCATAAAGGAAAACCAAACTGAACTACAGAATATTTAAGACTTCTATAAGAAAAGATACTATAAACATAATTAAAGGATAGGACACAGAGAAAATATTTGTAATGTCCAATTAATGTCTAGAACATAAAGAGCTCTTACAAAAAAAAAAAAAAGGAAAAATCAATATAAAAATGGGCAAAGGTTATAAACCAACAGACCAATGAAAAATGCTCAATACAGAGAAATGGAAATTCAACATTGATGAATCACATTTTATTCACTAGCAAAAACTAAAAAGCTTTATAATATCACAAATGTTGGCAAGAAGAAAGGGAAATAAAGATTCTCATACATTTGTTGGAGAGAATGTAAATTGGTTAAACATTCTTAGGAGCAAAAAACATCTCTTCCAACTATAAAACCTGGACCCAGACCCTTGGACTCAACACTTACAATTCAATCCTATGCCAACATGCCCACATGTGTGAAAGATACGCAGAAAGAAATTTGTTTTTAAGTAAACAAACCAATGGAAACTACCTACATGTCTACTGAGTGTCTCCGAAATGCCAGGCGCTCTTCTGGAAAGCAAATCATAAGGAAGTGGTTAAATACAGTTACGCTGATGCTGTCAGATATGACGCGGCGTGAAAAAGAAGAACATGGAAAGATTTTCGAGACACAGTTAAGTGACAAAAGGTTAAATCACACAACATGACCCCATTCCATTTATACAGACAAGAAGAGAAAAACCTGTATGTGTGTGTCTCCACAAATACGCATGGAAATACACAGAAAGTAGACTGCGTGGGACTGCACAGGGGACAGAGAAGAACTTTGTATTTTTACTCTGAAAACATAGGAATTTGATCTTTAATTTGATTTCAATAGCAAAATTAATTCAAATCTTACCTACCACGATGTATTCCCATTAGTTTTCTTTTGGACACAAAGTTGTATCTTAATAGCATATTCCAAATGAGTGGGATTGACGACCACCTGGGGCAAATCCAAATGGCTCTGCAGTCACCTGGCCAAACCACTCCAGACGGACAAGGGGCTTATGGCTGGCTCCAAGTCCTCTGCACACACCGACTGGAAGCCGCCTCCCAAATACACATCACACTCAGCTCCCCCTCGATCACAAAACTCCCAACAGTGATACACTTAAAACTCGCTAGCATACCCGACATCAGTCTCCCAAATACCAGTGAACGCACAGCAATAACGCCGAGTTATCGCTTACACAGTGGCATCAGTTGGTATTGCTTGGATTTTCAGGCAATACACAGGCATTGCAGAAAAGCACAACTCACGCGTTAACCCTTTCACTGCGCGTGACAATGTCTCGTCATGAGCTGCTATTGCTCCCATGCATATGATGAGCATGTCTTGTCTTGGTTTTTGTTCACGTTGTTCGCCTCTCCACGCATTTTATTGTAGTACAGGTGCATGTGGCAATGCAGTTTATGATAAAAACATTTGTATTTTATTCGCTGGATGGAGCCACAGTCACCTTCAATTTTTTTTTTTTTGATATATATGTTGTATCCAAATGTCATAAGTGAAAATTTTCCAATGTTTGATTTACATTGCGAAGAAGTAACACATAAGAATTTTGAAACTAGATTTTCATGTATTCAACCTTTATTTTATACTTCTTTAGCATTTTTATCTAAAGAAAAATCATAATTTTTGCAAAACATTTTACTTTTCTACTGGGCATTTGGCATTGATGTTACAGTTTCCTTTGCAGAAGTTGCATGTGCTGAATGGAGACTTTCGAGTGCACCAGGAGTTCTTATAATTCTAGAAGGTGGTGAAATTGCTCAGTTCATCTCACTGTGTATGAAAAGACGCAGAAGTGTAATAGGGCATTTTCTGACATTGTTTTGATGGCAAAAGCTGTGAATCATCATCAGCGGCAGATCAGGTTACAAGGGACAAAACTCCACCACCTCCCTGAAACCGCTTCACTTACGGCAATAAAATACCAGCTCAATGTAAGCGTTAAATAAAACCAAAGGGTTATGGTCCCGTACTTACCATTTTATGGTTCAGAAGAAACTGTACTGCATTAACTACCTTCAATATAGATTCAAACACCCTATTTGAAGATTAGCACCACAAACAACCTCCTATAAATGTACAATCGAATCTTTGTCCCTTCCACTGACTGCCAATTCATGATCTTTTTTAATGCAGGAGAAGAACCAGGAAGAGTACTGTAGGAACAAGAGTATCCAAAATCTAATTTTTTTCCCTAAATTGGAAGGAAGAAAACTGAGAAACTAATTTCTCTACTTGGCTCTGCTTTCATTTAACTCGAACAAATTGAGAGAAGCTACATTACTACGGTTGAGAACAGAGCCAACATTTACTTTGGCAGGAAAAAAAAACCCAAAGCCATTGAAGTTATTTTTTTTTTTTATTACTACTAAAGTGCTGCAACAAGAGCAACAGCATGTTTATTTTTCTTCCTTTTTAAATGAATAACCAAGAGCACCATTTCAAATTTCCCAGACATCGATTTGAGGGGAAGAAGGTAGACAGTGAGTAATGCACACATATAAGATGATGCTGATCTCTTAAGTTTAGGTGATGAGAAGCCAGGTGTTGCTCATCATACTGTTTGTTCTGTTCTTTTACCTTCTCTGTGTGAACTTTTTACATACAAAGACTTAAGGAAAGGGGTTTAATCAAATTCATCTGGAAGAACCTTGGGCTAATATGGGTTAATATAGAAATTAGGACAACAACCAACATTTACTGACTACCCGCCGAGTGCAGGCAGACCCAAAGATGAGCCATAGAGGTATGTACCTGTCAACACATCACTGCCTTTGCTCATGCTGTTCTCCCAGATCAAGACCAACTGCCCAGCACACAGTAGATGCTCGCTGGTGATATCAACAATACACAATGGGAGCAGAGTGTTCACTGAAGCTGCACCTTTGGGGTGAAGGACCCAGAAGTTCACCAGCAGTGAAATGGAAGAAGGAGAGGGGCAATACAGCAATAACCTTAAAGAACCATGACCTTAACAAAGAAGACACAAGAAAAAATGAACAGGAATATATGATTCGGGAAGAGAGATTGGGATAAGATTCATCTAATCAAGGATTTGAAGTAATGGCTAAGAGTTTAGCTTTTATCCCACAAGCCATAGAGAGCTATGGAAGATCTGAACAGGAAAGTACCTGTTTTTTGTGGTTGCTGTTTTTTTTTTATATATTTTTATTTATTTATTTATTTTGAAAGAGAGAGAGAGAGAAATACAGAGACAGAGAGAGAACTGAGCTGGGGGAGCTCCCAGCCCAGCACATGGTTCCGCACGGGCCGGGGCCGGGATTCGATCACTGGTCCCCGGCACTGCAAAGTGAGCGCCTAACCCACTGAGCCATCCCGGCTTCCCCAAAGTACCTGTTTTTAAAGAAAGATAACTATGACAACAGTAGAGAGATGAGAAACTATTAACAATGACCAATTAACACAAGTACAAATTAATAATGTTGTAATTTAAGTACCATTATGCTAGTTGAGCCAAAGAAAGCGACAGCAGAATTTTAATCCAAGTACTGTTAGTAAAGGCTTTTATAAATTAGCAAGAAGGAAGATAAAGACTAATACATTTGTTGCAACAACATGGATGGACCTACAACATACTGTGCCAAGTGAAGTCAGAGAAAGACAAATACTGTAGGAATTGCACTTACATGTGAAATTTTTTTTTTAAAGATTTATTTTATTGATTTTTTTTTAATATATTTTTTATGTATTTATTTATTTTGACAGAGAGGAGAGAGAGAGAGATACAGAGACACAGAGAGAACTGAACTGGGGGAGCTCCCAGTTCAGCACATGGTTCCGCACGGGCCGGGGCCGGGATTCGATCCTCGGTCCCCGGCGCTGCAAAGTGAGCGCCTAACCCACTGAGCCATCCCGGCTTCCCCTATTTTATTGATTTTTGACAGAGAGAAACAGAGACTGAGAAAGACAGAGAGAAGGGGGAGGACCCAGAGCAGTCTCCATAGTTGACATTAGTTTTCCACATAGTTTAAGGTGACCAGATGTCCCGCTTTTGGCGGGACAGTCCCAATTTTTAACAATTTGTCCCGCATCCTGCCGCGTTTTAAAAAAGTCCCGATTTTTGGAAAGAATGCACGACAAGCTAGGGAACGGCAGGAGATAGACCACATTTTTAATCAAGAACCCCCTCTCCCCCCCCCGTCAATGGTGTCCCGCTTTACCAATGTTAAAATCTGGTCACCTTAACATAGTTTCACTCCACAGGTGGGTGCGGGGCTGCGCAGGGCAGAAACTGGGCCGGCGCCTCCCACATAGGTCCCCGCAAGAACTGAACTAGGGGCACACCCAGTTCAGCATGTGGGTCCGCATGGGCCGGGGCCGGGATTCAATCCTTGTTCCTTGGGGCTTCAAAGCGAGCGCTTTACCCACTGAGCCATCCCAGCTTTCCCTATATGTGAAATTTTTAAAAAGTAAATAAAAAAAGTACAAAACAGACTCACAGATACAGCAAACAAGCGGATGGTGGCCAATGGTAAACTTCTATCTCAAACAGCTGACCAACCCTGGAATTTCTTCTCCTTCGACGGTCCCAGTGCTCAGTATATGACCGTGCCAAATCCTTTGGGACACACTGACAGTGATTTACATAATTCCCTAAATGCGCTGACTGCTATATGCTCTGCCTCTCCAGGGACACTTTAAACTCCTTTTGGACAAAGATCGCATCTCCTACACCGTGTTAAATTTCCCAGACCACGTAGAATGCTTAAGCAGTATTAACAGGCGTGCAAAAGCTGTTGGGTCTGCAATGCCCTGGTTTTTCTGCGAGTCAGCCAAACTTGGACACTCAAGGGGAAGAGAGGGACTAACACAAAATTAAATTAAGTAGGACATTTGTCAAGTCTAACTTTTGTCAAGTTAGGGACCTTAAATGGGAAAAGATGGAAGGAAACATTCGTTTATCTCTTTCCCTCCAGCATAGTTTCTTTTCCTCATTAGCAGCATGGAGAGAGAAAAATGCAAAGCAATATTCCCTCTAACTTTTTTTTTCTGAAAATTAAGGCAGTTTTTATCCTACACATTGCTTGTTGGACGTTCAGCATCTACACAGTAGCACTAAACAGCCTCACTACAGCACTTCTTACCGTTTTTTCTTCTAAGAAAATCTCCCCACTGCCCCAAAGCCCCACAATTCACGGCTTAGTCTGCAAACTCCATGATGAAAAGTGCATTAGACTGCGCATCCCATTTCTTGCAGCACCTTCCCTTTGGCACTGACACGAGCAATCAGGCCAATATGCCTGTGTCCCAGGAGCAGGAACCGGGACAGAAGTCTCAACTTTTCTAAATGGAATGAAATTTTTTCCCACTACAGAGGCAAGGTTCAGAGGGTGAGAAAAGGGAATTGCAAGGCAGTTAAATTCACTATTTAATAATACAAGACCATAATCAACTGCAAGTCCTTCAATGTACATTATGCCTTTCTACTGGGATGCTCCTGTAATTTCAGATGTATTACTGTAAAATCCGGCTCACTGGAGACGCAAGACAGGGGTGGGGTGGATAAAATGGACTTTAATTAAAATATGAATAATCCAAGTCCAACTAATTCAAAGCATCTGACTCGAACACCTTGTCAGCTGGGAAACAGCAGCTGCTTCCAATTACAAATGATTTTGAATTAACCGGCATCAGTATCTAATGAAGAAGCTGTGTATGGAGGAGATTTTCCAATTCAGCTGTGCACACGGCCTTTAAAGAAAGAAAGAAAACGCCAAAGACCTAAAGGCCTGTCTCCATTATCTCTTTCTAGGTCAGGGCAGAATTCTTCAGCTTGTTCTCGTCTTTGCCTCTGAGCCCAAAGGCCAGCCTTTCTGCTGCCCATGCACGGGGGCCTCTCCAGTCTGGGATCCTGAGCGGACAACTTCACAAGGGAGACGTGGCAGCTCTTCCAGCCGCCTGCACACCTCCTGCCACTCCTCTGACTCCCCCGAAGATGTGGCCTCGAATCACAGAGACCCACAAAGCCCGGCAAAAACCCGTTTTTAGTTCTATCACACAAAATGGGAAGCCTGAGGGTCTCGTGAAGCCCGGTGGCCTCTTCAGAGAAAGCAAAACTAAAACCTCCTTCAGCCTGGAGACTTGTACCTGCCTCCTGTGGAAAGAATATTCCAGAAGGACAACCAGCTTCTAACTGCAGGTGGAGCTTTAGACCATAAGATTGTCAATAGCGTTTTAAGGGTCCCTTGATGGGTTCAGTAGGAGAGTGAAAAATAACAGGAAAGGGGAAGTGGAAACCTCTAAACCGGGGACGTCCAACCTTTGGCTTCCCTGGGCCACGTCGGAAGTAGAAGAAATTGCACAGACCCCAGCAAGAACTGAACTGGGAGAACACCCCAGTTCAGCATGGGCCGGACCGGGCCCAGGATTCGATCCTCGAGTTTTGGGGCTGCAAAGTGAGCACTTAACCCACAGAGCCATCCCAGCTTCTCCCCTATGAATTTTAAATAACAAGCTTCAAAAAAACTGCCCATAAAAAAAGGAAAAAGGGGGAAGCTGAGATGGCTCAGTGGGTTAAGCGCTTACTTTGCAGCCCCAGAGACCAGGGATCAAGTCCCGGCTCTGGCCCAGACGGACCCATATGCTGAACTGGGGTGTGCCCTCAGTTCAGTTCTTGTGGGGCCTGTGTGGGAGGCTTCTGGTCCGGTTCCTGCCCTTCCCAGCCCTGTGCCCACCTGTGGGGTGAAACTATATGGAAAACTAATGTTGTCAGCTGTGGAGACTGCTCTGGGCCCTCCCCGTTCTCTGTCTCTCTCTGTCAAAACACCAATAAAAAATAAATCTTAAAAAAAAAAAAAAAAAGGAAAAAGAAAAGAAAAACTGCCCTTACAATTTTTTTAAAGAACACAACCACCACTATCTGAAGATCGTGTCTTCACTTTCAGAGCTTGTCCCAGAAGAGATATTAGTGGGGGCAATTGTAAAAGAAAAGAACTTATAAGCGCACATCCCATTTATAAGTCTTTAATCATTTGGCTATTCAGTTCCGTATATGTTTACAGAGAACCCACTATGCGGATTCATCACTGTTAGCAAATGAAAAATATTTTTAAGTACCATCTCAAGGCAGCAGGGAGCCTTAGTGTAGGGGAGACCAGGACATGCAGTTACCGTACTCTTCATTTGAGGAACCTGCAATGTTTCCAGCAAGGAATCCCCCCACACACACACACCCCATACTCAGGGAAACTGAGGGAGTAAAAATATAAAAGACCCACAAAATCCAGTGAGCAATGAATTCTGAAAAGTCCAACTTTCTTCTCCATAAACAGCCACTTCATAGGTTTTATGTTGTATGTGGATAACACACACACACACAACCTACGGTACCTTGTAACCCAAGAGAAATACCATTAAAATTCTGCTTCTAACACGTGAGAGAATAATTTTTGTTTTTTTAATTGCTGGGGAAAGGAACAGAGGGGGAGCTGGGTTTACAAATTCAGTGACACTGTGGAAATAATTTTTTAAAAATCATAATAGAAGTCAAGTGCACAGCAAGTGCCAGACATTCAAAATTAAGTGGCACAGATACTATATTTAGGAACCCCCTATTTAACAAATAAGGAAACTGAGACAGAGATTACATAAACTAGGAGATTAAGTAAATGACAAGAATCAGAACTGAAACACCCAGGGATATATGGTTGTGTAACCTAGAGGCAGAAGTCCAACCCTGGCCTCGTTTCCTCAACTGCAATTTGGGGGGAAATGGCTACTTCAACAGGGTTGTGGTTAAGAGTTAAATAGATAAAATACTGTATTAAAACATTTATATAGATATGAATTCAATCAATGGTAGCTGTTATCCAATAGAGAGCTTTCCTTTTTTTTTTTTTTTAAAAGACATACAAGCTTTCAAGATGAGTTCTGGATAGAAACCAGCAAAACAGCCAGGGCTCTACACAGAAACTCCTGATACCGCTCTGTGCTTACCAAATGAGACATGACAGGGTTTGGGGAGTGCACAGCACTGTACAGACTGTGCACTATAACAGGTTATCCGTAACGTCCTCACAGATGACCGACCGCTGGACACGGGGCCAAAAAAGGCTTCTTCAAGCAAAGCTTAGGCTTTACAATGCCATTACTGTTTTTAAACATTTTCCAGTTATGGGAGAGTAACTATCATGGTCTCCAGTGTCTGTTGGTTCAGAAAGATGGATCCCCGAAAATGATAGTTTTCAAACTTTGGGGGAGTAACAGAAATTTTATGTCAACTCTGCAGTGAATAAAAAGCTGCTGGGGTTGGAAAAGAGAAGAAGGAACCACTGCAGGAAACAACCCACTAGAATCAAGTTAGCCCTATACCCCTGCTATGATACAGGCCAATCCCCTGAAAGCTTAAAGAGAAATGTAGAATCTCAGGCCGCACCTGGGTCCTGCTAACTGAGACGCTCCCCTTTAACAAGATCCCTGTGATTTTTAACCACTGGCCTGAAACCCTCTTGAGCCTTATGTATTTGGTCTCAATCCTGGATTCCCTCATGTCCTTCCCTATCACTAGAATACAAAATATAGAGCTGGACAAATAACACAAAGTAGGTAATAAATACGTGTGGAACTGAAACAATAAAGTGAAAGGGAAGTCGGTCTACAAATGTCTAATTAGACAAAAAAAATCATAGCATTATGGAGGGAAATTCTATTTTCTCATCATACACCATGACTTTGCAACTAGGGAAAACTCTACCTAGAAAAGATGATTTACCCACAGTCCCACACACCTTTTTCAAAGTAGACCAAAAACCCAAACCAGAGCCCAACACTTCCATAGCACAGTCATTGTTATGTCCAAAGGTACTGGTTCGAGTTCTAGGCCTACTGTACAAGGGCTGTCTGGAAAGTATCCAGCCATGTAACATGAAAAATAGAGACTCTTATGGCTAGATTCCCCCCTCCGACAGCCCTCATATACTATGTATTTGCCTGACAGGAGAAACCATTAAGCAAGCTTCTTAAAAGTATCAATTCTATGCCTGCGGACTGAGAGATGGTCAGACTACCTAACAAATGGTTAGCATCAAAAGAATGCACAAGAATGATCCTGGTAAACCACTCCCTCAGTTTGAAGAAAAGTCCTAGGATCTACAGAAATGCTAAAGAATAAAGTGTTAAAATAAATAAATAAATAAAGTAAAAGACAAAACCACAAAGACACAGTTTCTATGTAACTTCTCAGGAAAGAAACAAAAAGGGTGGGATGAAGCTAAACAATCTCCTGGCAAAACTCAACCTCAGGCCATGTCACCAAATTATTAAACTGACCTCTCGCTTCAATCTAAAGTAAACCCTTCCTGCCCCCAAGTAACCACCGGCCAGGTCAGAAGAGACCACCGTCAGTTCTGGGCAGCGCGTGGGCTCTGGACTCCAGAATCAGCGAGAGCCCTGGTGGATACACACAAACACTGCCTGAACGGCTCTCCTACAGAGCAAACACCGTCTTTTGTGAACATCTGTAAAGTCTCCAAGACCAACAAACCAAACAAATGCTCAGGGGCACCTTTCAAAAGTATACGGAGAGACTAAAAAGCCAATGCTAGAAGTCAGCGAGCGGGTCAGAAACTTCCCCTTGTACTTGAGCAGCTTTGCAGCCCCCCAGTGGCTGGCTTGCTAGGGGACTGGGGGTGGAGCTCAGGCGGGGTGTGATCACAGAGCGCTGGTAGGAGACAGAAAGCTAATTAAGGATCTGGCTCCTCCACACCAAGAAGGAAGCAAACCACCTAACACAGTGGCAACCATTTCGAGGCCACCGAGAGATGTTGGCTCAGCACATCTTCCCATAAACTCGAGGGTCTTCCCCTAGCACCAACCAGCCCAGGCAGCCTTGCATTTCCTCCCGGGACCAGCTGCTGGCATTTTCCACCTTGCCTGCCCCTGCCACATGCCTGGACTTCAAGAGATTTGACAGGAGAGTTACAGCCCCCAACTTCCTTGACTTTCATGAAACTTGGCTTCCCTTCTGAAAAATCCTCAAGTTTTTATTTTGTTTTGTAGTCCCACTAATGCTTTTAAATGAGAGATGCTGCGAACGACAGAAGCAAATTCTTTGCAGCTGCGTTTGAGCATCCTGCCAACTGAAGCACACACAGGAAGAAGCTCTCCCAGTTAAAAATTTCCAACTGGGAGATTTACAAAACAGCGGGGGGAGAATGGATGGTGGAGAGGAAGACGTGTGCTAGTGAAAGGTCTGCAAAATGCTCCCGGTTTTGTTTTTTAAGTCCCAGGAGCCTTTGGAGGCTGTCACGCTTCACGGATCGCTACCCGCCCCCTCCTCCCCTCCTCCCCTCCTACCTCACCCCTTTCTACAGCCACCGGCCTTTCCACACAGGCTCTGGGAAGGATGCACAACATTCTGCAGAACCACTGCTCACTGTTCCTTTATTCTACCCCGTCTCCCCAGGCCTCCCCCACAGCCATTCTTCCACAAGCGGAGAATGGAAGGAAGCTTAACAGCGAGGTAGCAACCATTTTCCTCCGACGAAATGAACTCCTGGAGTTAGGCTGCGCTCCTAAGAAGGAAATGGCAATCATTTGGCAAATGAACTTTTTTAGTTTCTATTAGCAGAAGCAAGATAACCACTGTCAACCACAGTAAAAGCTCAGAGATGTGCTTCTCACTTGTGTTGTTAAAGTTCTTATGTAGGAAAGTCTAGCCATGCCGTTATGAAAAGCTAATACGAGAAAAAAAAGAAAAGCTAATTCAGGTCCAATGTGCCCTCTGAGAGGGTGTGAAGGCTTTGTTTTACATTTCCTTTATCAAGTAATGGATATGGGCCTTTCAGAGGAGGAAAAAACTGGTGCTTACCACAATTGCCAGTGAGCAGACAGGCAGTGAGGAGCGCAGTTTCGTTATTGGCCACCATCCGTCCCCCACCTCGGGGGTGGGGAGGTCCACAGCCTACGGCCAGAGAGTATTAATGACTGGCTTCCTGTCTCCAACTAACTCTGAGGCTCAGTTCTGACCCACTAGCATCTGGAAGCCTGTGTCAACTGCATGGAACCAACTTTCCTCTGTGCTGAACCAACCCTCACATGAACGGAGATCATTCCCAAGGCCCCAAGTAAGACAACAGCACCCTCAGGAAAGTGAGTAACACACACAGCCCTCTGGCGATGAGCAAGCACATGGCCCAGTAACGTCCTATCCGCTATCTAGAGGAACAGGCAGGAATGAAGAGCTGTCAGACTAACAGCTGGGAGGGTCTCCCTCTAAGGTCCTCAATAAAGACCAAGCTGAAATCTTCCCAGGTCACAGCAGACTTTTTTTTTTTTAAGATTTATTTATTGTTTTTGACAGAGAGATACAGAGACAGAGACAGAGAGAAGGGGGAGGGCCCAGAATAGTCTCCATAGTCGCACATCATTGGTTTTTCCACATAGTTTCATTCCACAGGTGGGAGGGGCTGCACGGGGCTGCACGGGGCAGGGACTGGGCCGGAGTCTTACCCCGGTGAGAACCGAACTGGAGGCACTCCCCAGTTCAGCATATGGGTCCACACGGGCGGGGGCCAGGATTCCATCCTAGGTCCCCGGGGCTGCAAAGTGAGCGTCCAACCCACTGAGCCATCCCGGCTTCCCCCACAGCAGACTTTTGATGACAGGAAAGCCACTGAAATGTCCTCCCATCATGAATTTGAGCAGCATGGGCTGAAACAACCAGAAAACTTATCAGAATCAGCACACTCCATTTGCAGAGTATTCCTAGTCTTGTCTACATTTTACTAGCGTCTGAAACCGGAGTCTAAGAACGGCGTTCTACCTGGACTATTTCACATCTGACACCCTTCCCGGGTAGCAGTCACAGTGACAGCCAGCTGGTCAGGGTTCCGGGGCTCCTCACACAGTGGGGGTACCCCCATGCCTCCTGCTTCCCCTCAGCAGACCTCTGAGCCACTTCTGTGTCTGTGTGGAAAAGGCATTCGTTTCTACATCAGATGCTAGTGAGGGAGGTGCTGGCCCAGTTTTTTTGGTTTGGGGCTGTGGGTGGCACGGCTGAGAGGTCACGAGAATGATACTCCACGAAGCTCGGGCTCTCTGTGGACATGTTTTTCATGCTCAGTGTTGAGCTCACCCATCTCTCGCCACGGCCAAAGGAGAACAACTTCATAGGTGGCCACCCAACAAATTGTGACGTGTCCCTTAGTCCAAATCTTTCCCCGCAGTAGCTGTAAGAGACACTGATGTGCAGGTGGAAGGGAATGCCTACCATGTGGGGGCACACATATTAAAACAGCGCCTCTGTTCAGGGGGACATCTGCAGCCCATCTTCCAGTGGAGAACACTGAGGCTGCCTTTGCGATGAGGACGGGATCTTCCACTAGTAAGTGGCAGGGCGGACATTCAGTCAGCTGACATCCTTATTTAGAGCAGGACATCTCCAGGGACCATGAGGTGATGCTGACATGAAACACACACACACATGCACACACATGCTCACTCAGATATGTACCTGTTCACAAAACTGTTTTAAAACACTGAGAACGCAGCACTTTCAAACAAACTAAAATAAGAACAGGTTTTGCCTCAACATAACGAAAGCAGAAGGGGCTTGAAAAAAGATTCCTAAAGCTCGAAATATGTAACAGACAGCCCCCAGCCAGGAGAAACAGGTTGGGCGATGGCATTTCCTGAAGTGCAACCAAGCACTGCTAGGTGGAGAACAATGACCATGAAACTGCTGTTTCCTTCTGAGGCCCTGCAAATTAAAATTAGCCTGTCCCCCAGGGAGAGAGCATGTGAAGTTCACTGTCTGCTATTTCCCTTTTCATTGCTACTATCCCAGGGTGAGTTGTGTGATGGTGGCGGGAGGGTGCTAAGAAAGTAAGAAACCTAGACTGGTGTTTCTATTTGTTCTTTTGGAAGTTCACTGTTAAAGAGTTAAAATATACTTGTCAGACACCATCCACACCTCTCCAAAGGACACTTTAAAAAAACAGGCTAGGGTCCGTAAACTCCGCTCAAATCACCACAAACACCACATGGGATCCATTGGACCCTTTGGGGCTCCAGACACTTTGTAGGTAAAATGTGGAGACATAAAGGAATTACAAAAAGCTTCTGCGGCAGTTCTTTGAGACAAAGAAGAATAGTACTACTGACCTATAACTTGGGAGACCCTGAGCCTCGTGCCATCTTTTTTTATGAATGTGGGGAAGCACTCTGGGACCTGTACAGCTAGAAGGAAGGAAACGCTGTTATTCATCCCCGTTGGCTGAGAGACCCGACAAACTCCACTTTTACAATCTGTAGACTGGCCACTGCCAGTGGCCTCCAGCGTCCATGAGGCATAACTTTCAGACTCCTAACGTTGAGAAGGGGGCTGGGAATAAATCAGGTTAAAAAGGAAGGGGGGGGCTGGGACAATTCCACATATCCTGTGAAAGACCAAAAGGGGCTGGACACGCAGCCACGGCCACACCAAGTCAATATCCACGGTGGGGCTTGGAAGGACAGCCCCCCCAACTGGCTGGAAAGTAACCTGTCCGGTGGGTCCTTTCTGCGGCCAAGAAGTGGTCTGAACTTCTGTATCTGGGGGTAGAAATGGGGACAATTCCCAAAGCAATACCACTTGGTAAAATAAATCCCAAAGATATATGAAGTCCCAGCTGACGATCCTGTATTTCCTTGGAGCTGCGAGGATGATTAGACTTTAAAATTCAATCGCAATTATGGAATTCTAAATAACTTACTAAAAAAATGAATGCAAACCTATGTTTGGGATGCAGAGCTAAATGGACAAGAATTCAGCACCCCCACTTTGTCCCACAGCACCGACCGGGAGCAGTAGCTGTTGGGAGACAAGGGCTGGGCTGGATACGGCCAACATTACAAGGACAACCAACGGGCCCTGTTCCTTAGTCTTGTGCTTTTAAAGGGCAGTCGATGTGCCAACTATTTTAAAGCCCCAACACACTTAATTCTGTACACAATAATGGCTACAGCCTGCACACTGCACACTGCAATGGATTCCTCAGCTTGGCCTCATCACTTATGCAGCTGATGAAACAAACACTGACAGCTTCTTTGCATTTGTAAAGGCCCCACAGCAGCTGTGGTGATCCCACCATAGAGCAATGAATTAAGCCTAAAACCCAGCTGGGTCTGAACAGAAGCCTTTTCTGCACAATACAGCAAGACTATCATTGTTAACCTAGGCATTATTGGGAAATATTCCGCATTACATTATAGGGCAGTTCTAACTCAATTCTTAAAATTAGCTCTAATAAGCAATTTTACTAGGAGGGATGTGGCATTGGCTTTTGAAATGGGACAAGTATGTGTACAGGGTACAGGTACTCTACAGAAAGGCAGCTCAGTAGAACAGAGCACCGATTTCCAATTAAACAATGCAAAGTTTAAAACAGTTACTCCTTAGATATTCATACACACATACATGCACCTTTTAAATTGAGGAAAGTGTATAACCTTGAAAATTCCGGGTTATCTGGCCACTAGAGAGAAAGTATCTCGTGTGGCCAGCCATCTGTTGGGGCTCTCCATTAGGTAAGCCGAATCATTATCAGTGACCTGAGCTCAGGAGCCCATCTGAAGACAGAACTTGTACCAGAAAAACGGGGGGAGTATGACAAAGCATGATTAATACCATTAGGAAGGGATTTTTTTAACATTGAACTTGAGTACTCTGCAATAAATAAGATTCTAAATGGGGACAGACACATTGGTCTTTGGTTTCGATCATCACCAAGAACCTTTAGGAAAGGCTCAGATATACACATATACACATCAAGATGTTCACTCGCAGAGATCTGGAAGAGGCACTCCCCACTTCTCAAAATACTTCGGAATACCGTACGAACATGTGACGTTTCCAACGTCCAGCATCCCACCTCTCTCCTTATACTGCCTCACACTTTCATTTAACACTTAAAAACGAGCAAAAAGTATGTTGCTCAAATAAGAGACCAATCTCATCTCAACAATTTCACACCAACTTGGGGAAAATAAATCTTGTAAAAATCAGAAATATCACAAGCAAGCATGGCACCATCCCTCTTCCTTGAAAGAACTCCCATTTCTTAAATTCATTATGAAGGACCTTTTTTTTTTTAATGGAATTTTTTCATGTTGATAAAACAGGCTTTTAGAAGCAGCAAGAGAATCAGGGAAAATTTCTAGGTAGACAGTGATTCTATTTCCCATAGTGCTTTGTAAACAAATGTTAACATAGGTAACCAATCATTTTAAGCAAATCAAACCCGAAGGGAAGGCAGGAAAATAGTTCCTCAATCCTTCCCCTTTCTCCCAGAGGAGTCAGGGTTTCTACCGCTATCCCTCCCCCAAATTATGTGGAGTAAATGATATGCAAAGATGCATCTGAAGACACAGGACTACAGCCAAAAACACCTGAGCAAAAAACACACGAAGGTAACTCATCCATGATGAAATTCATAACTCATCCCATGATGAAACTGAAAGTCTCACCAGTTGTTCATGCTTAAACAAATGGAACATCTAATTCTAGCATGTGGGAACAGTGTTTATATAGCATGCAAAGGGGGCAGAAGAAATAATGCCATTTTAGGGCTCCCACACACAGTGAAAAAGAACAGTAGGCAGTGAGGAAAATGAGAACCCTACCTCCCCCCCCCACCCCACCCACACACACACACAAGGCAAGGCAACTGCCCACTCTGCTGAAGAGAACACATGCGGTCCGGTGGCAAAAGAGACAGCTTAGCAGGTTAAGAGCAGTAAATGCATTTAGTAATAACGCATACGTGCACCACTTTCTAATTCCAAGAGTAGGGTAAAATCATCCACACAGAAACTGCCCACAAATATTCACAGCAGCGTTATTTCACAAGAAAAGAGCCAAAGCCAAGAGGAGGAAACCCACGTGTCAGTCAGCTAATGAATGAATGGATAAGCAAACTGTGGTATGTCCATACAGTGGATTATTCCATCATAGAGGAATGGAATACTGACACATGCTGCACAATGAACAAACTTGGAAGAAAGCCAGTCACAAAAGGCCACATTATTGTGCTTCCATTTATACGCGGTGTCCAGAATGGGCAAATCCACAGGGACAGAAATTAGTGGCTGCCGGAAAAACGGATGAAATGAAGAGTGACTGCCAACGGGTATGAAGTTTCTTTTTCAGGTGATGAAAATGTTCTAAAATTAAGCATGGTGATGGTTGCACAATTCATGAATATACTTTAAAACCAATGAATTGTTAAGATGGAAAGAAAATTGCATTCACATCCAACAATCACTCAGGGAAAAAAAGACACATGCCTAAGATGCCTTTTCGTCTTCAACTACCACTGAAACGCCAAAAGAAAAATAGTTGAAGAACTGCCAAAAGAACTGGAATATGTTGAGGATATAGAGAATTTTTTAAAAAGGAAGGCTGAAAAGGGCTGACACTTTGCTAAAGATACAGCAGAAAGGACAGCAACACATGCCAAGAACACACACACAGTAGTGAGAATGAAAGTGCGATGAAGGGGAACTTTAATCGCCGAAAAAATAAAAACTGCAACTTCAGGCTTCCTATTCCCCTAAAGCTATGTTGTGGGCTTTAATTAAGAGCATGAAAGTCTACCCTTTAAATATATTTATTCAGTGCCACTGCCTACTCAGAAAAGTCCCGTTAATTAGTTTTAAAACCATCTTTGAATTCATAAATTGGGTAGCAAGCAGTGAGGAGGAGGAAACTCCAAAGGCAAATTAGGTATTTCTTATCAGCTTCAGAAATCTTTTAACACTCAGCACAGAAAATTATTTGCTGTTGATGGCAGGAAAAAAGCGACCATGAACCACCATCTGAGCCCTCCCTTCCCTGGATCGTGTGTATATATGAAGCCTGTCTAGAGCAACAAGCAGTTAAGCCTGGGGAAGGCGCTCTTCTTTATTCAGATGACCTCCATGTACAAATAGAAAAAAAAAAAAAAAAGACTCCTCTTACAATAGGTACACCATTAAGGTCTTCATTTGTATTAAACAACTGTAAGCAAACAATGTTTGGCTGTAAAAGCTTTTGCAAGTCAAAGATAATGGCATTCCTAGGTAAACTGACTGTTCTTTATAATCATCATTATTTATACTCCCTAGAAGCTTTGCCTACTGCTCCAATAAATTATGGAAAGAAATAACATGACAACTTCAGCAAGTCTTGTGGAAGGAGAAAAGGAAAAAAGGCTACTTGAGTAGAAAATTTCATTTTGGGTTATGTCAGTGCTGTGGTAGCAATCTCATCACTCAATTAGAACAGGGAGCAGAATTAGAAGAAAAACAAAACACCGCTGTTCAGCACTAGATATTTCCAAGTTAAGACCCTTCCTCCCTACCTCTCAATGCCTCCTAGCTTACCAGGACCAAAGGGAAACCCATTTTAATGGCATCATGAGAGTTTTGAATTATCACAAGAACAATAGTGTGTGCTTCTTATCTAGAAAAGAACTTGGTGTAACATGAAGCTGTGAAGTCCACCTCAGAAGCAGGAGCTTCTTGTAACTGGTGGTGTTTATACTGAGCAGGAGGGGAGGAAAGCGCAATACCACTGGAACACGTATTCCCAACCCTTCAACCAGAAGGCCTGGCCCATGGCTCAGAATCCAGACTTGGGGACAACCAGGCAAGCCAAGTATGTTTCCTTTTTTAAGATTTCCATTCATTCTGTCAGCCACCTTTCAGATCACAGTTAAAAGTTTAAACCACAATGGTTTGGAATTCTAACAATAGTTTTGAGGATTTCGATACTGTGATACAGTATCAGTACTTGAAAACATTTTTAAAGACAGGTCATCAGTTAAATCCAGAGACCTTCCCCTGGGCAATACTACTTAACAAAACTCACCTTTAATTAAAGTTTTAGATCAAGTTTTCAAAGCTAAAAACAAAAGGCTACTCAGTCGCCCTAACACTGCTGGGTTGATTGGGACATTTGCTCACTGCGTATATTTTAACCCCATTGTCCCATTTGGGATTTAGAAAGCAAACTTCAATCAGATCAAAGCAAAACTTAATATTCAGGCTAAAAATAATTTAGCTCGATAGGACTATGTTTCCTCGTCTCCCACCAAACGCCTCCGGCCCCTCCCCTAAATGCACAGGAAGACCTCCACAAGCCCACCAAACATTTCATGATTTTCAAACTATTAAGAAACCACGTCCACCTTCTGCTTGGCGTCTATCAAAGGCAGTGGCCTCTGCCACTCGGAGCCATCAGTTTGAAAGTCCCACAGCATGTGCAGAGAACCGAGTTTTGTGATGTGGTGGCAGACACGGCTCCGGTAACATAACACAACCCAAAGCCCTTCAAGGCAGGTGAGAACCATGTGCTACCAATTTAACTGGGACTCCAGACCATGGCTCCTTATGAAATGCCTTCCATTCACGTTGGCTCTTTCATCCTCCAACATCAAGACATTATTACGAGCTGAAAATAGAACACACAGAGCCTTAGTGCTCTGGGCAGCAGAAGCATGGAAAAAGGGGCGATTTGGGTAAAACCAATAAACATTAAGTGTTACCTCATCGCTAAAGGGACATCTTAACTGAAGAATTAGAAAAATGAAGGCAAAGAGGTTTATCCAAAAGTATTGTTTCTTTCTGAAAGGATTTTTATTAAAATATAGCTAACATCAAGCACTCACTGAAACACCAGAAAGTAATGCTGCTTCTTAGCAGCGCTGGGCCGCCACCTCATCCTCACACACCAGTAAGAAAAAAAAGATACAAATCCATCATCTGAACAATCAAAACATGTGTCTGGCTGTAAAGATCACACTCCATTTTTCCATTAGGAAGGAAGGAAAAGCAAAACCTCAGCAGTGTCGTGAGAAGGAAAGCACTGGGCACCTACAATAGTTTCGTTCCTCAGACAACCTGGAAGGCCGTACTCAGCAAAGATGACCTAGAAACACCAAGTTCCCTCTTCAACCTTGAAGCTGGAGAATTACAGCCACAAAGACCCGTGGGACTTTTCATAGTAACTACATGGTCTAGTTATGGTTTACAAAGCACTACACAGGTTAACATTTGACTGTCTCCCCCAAAATGACCTTGAGAGACCAAAAATGGTTCTCCCCATTTCACAGATGAAGAAACTGAGACTTAAGAGATGTGAAGTGATTAATCCAAAGTCACCCCACCACTCTCTTCCCAGCGTTTTGAATTCCTGTCAAAACTAAACTATGAATTCTGAGGACAAGGGGAAGCCGGGATGGCTCAGTGGGTTAAGTGCCCGCTTTGCAGTCCCGGGGACCGAGGATAGTATCCCGGCCCCGGCCTGTGCGGACCCATATGCTGAACTGGGGAGTGCCCCCAGTTCAGTTCTCACCGGGGTGAGACCCCAGCCCAGTTCCTGCCCTGTGCAGCCCCGCCCACCTGTGGAATGAAACTATGTGGAAAAACCAATGATGTGCAACTATGGAGACTGTTCTGGGCCCTCCCTCTTCTCTGTGTGTGTCTGTGTGTGTGTGTGTGTCTCTCTCTCTCTCTCTCTCTCTCTCTCTCTCTGTGTGTCAAAAAAAAGAATCTAAATTCTGAGGACAAGAACAGTGTCCTATTTTTCGAACATTTAACACATGATAAGCGACCAGAATATATCAGCTGCATTTAACTGAATGGGACCTTTGTAACTAGACCAAGCCATCTCACAAACAAGACTAATATCACATGAAAACATGTGCTTCTGGGTCACTTGAAGGTATGTTATGTCCTCACCAAAAAAAAAAACAAAAAAACACATTTCATAAACATAAAATACGTAATTGTACAATTATACAGACATTCTTGTTCCCTTTGCCACTGCAGTCGTTCAATTAACACACTGTGTTCTTAAGGCAACTTTGTACTTTCACATATCTTATCTCATTTAGTTCTAATGACCTGAGAGACAAGGAAAGAAAACAGAAACTTAAATAAAACTCACTGACATCTTTACTACTTGTTATAGGTATTGGTTTTTAAAAGCCAAAGAACACACAAATCCGCTGGCCTCACTGCACTACCTGTGGGACCGTAAATTAGTATGGCCTTTCTCCACGAAAGCAACGTGGTCAGAGGGTTCTAATCGTAAACATGGGCACTTCTCAGTGAGGAAGTCCACTCTGAGGAATGTGGGGTTAAGTGCATAAAAGATACAAAGCATACTACGCACGCACATCATTTTGTACAACAGCCCCCCAAACGGTGAAAAGACCATCAAGAACAGACTGGCCCCCACACTGTGTACACCTGAAAATTAAAAGAAAAAGGAAAAGACTTATGGAAAAATGTTGCTTGCAGACATTTAAAATAATGATGCGGAATCTTATTTTGATCATTGAGATAAGACATAAATGGTAAAAGCACAGAACAAAACACAACATGAGTATATATGTAAAACCATTTTTCTACAAGTACAAGAACGTTTAAGTGTACAATTCCAATGGTTTTTATCTTTGTGTAACTGACTTGATTTGAATGATTTCTTATAATGAAAAAAAAAAAAAGACATTTTCCAAAGGGGAAAAATGCTATTGGCTTAATTAGGCATGGGGATTATATGTGGATTTTATTTTTCCATGAAAAAGGAATCATTACTGCAGCTACCCCCGGATAACTGAGGATGCACCTGGCAGGAAGACACACCTCTGAAAGACCTGTCCAAAGGCCTTCTACTGTATCAGGGGCTGGATTTCAGGTCCTGGGGTGTGTCACTGATAAAATGTGCAACCTCAGGCAAGTCACCTAATACAGGACACCTCAGGTTTTCTCAGCTATAAAATTCTGATTGGTTAAATCCAGAGCAATTGTCTCCCACCACTACTTAGTATTTGGAATACTCCCAAAATTTTCAACTCAACAAATTTCTCAACTGTGTGATGACATAAAATTCAGCCCCTAGTCTGCTGGGGTGAAAAGGGTAGAGACATGTAAACAGTAATTCCAGCTCCTAGAGGTCGGTGTGAGGAGTCAGGTCAACAGTGAGAAGGGACCGGGGTGGCAGGCTGCTGGACCACACGGGCCAGGTGGGCTTCCCCAGGCAACCGTTCACTGCGCAGGTGCAGACTCAAGAGGCCAGGCTCAGCTGAACAGAAACGGAGACAGGACAGGCTGTCCAGGCCAAAGAAGGGCTTCATCAGCGTGGTGTAGAGTTGATCCTGAAAGCCACAGGGAGCCACTGAAGGATCATGATCAGATTCTCAATGTCAAGGATTACTGCTCCAGGATCCAGCTTAAACATCTCCGTGCACAGGTTCAGCGCCACTCTGATCTTAATCCTCAATCTGTCCTTTCTAATTCACCGCCCAGACAAGTTGGGAGTCAAGTGTTGGATAATACAGGGGACTCATCAACCAACAGAGGGTAAGGGCTGGGAAGCAATGACATCGCCTTCTATTCTCTAAAGCCTTGTTCTACATCCCCAAATGCATTTTAGAATATTTGTTGCTATTAATTCAGTAATTTAAAAGGCAAAGTATAGCACTCATTTGATTCATTTATTTCTGAGTCAGCCAGGAAGGCTGGTCGGCAGGCCTGATGTCTCCAAGTTGGCGATTTCCAACTGTATAATAATGCCTTGGGCACTTGTGCAGTAGACTGCAGTTTACGAAGTGCTTTCACATCAAAAGTCTCACTGGCTCTCCCAGCAACAAGCCTGTGAGGTGCATGGACAAGTTTTCCAGATGAGGAAGCAGCTCCGCAGGGTTACAGGCATGCCCAGAATCACACAGGCAGCAGCACCCTGTGGGGCCAAACTTGGAACTCGGCTCATGTGCCCCATCTTGTCCATTACCACAGAGGTAGGTGCCCCATATATGCAGAGCAAGACTGTCCAAATCAGAGGTGTTTCATTTCAGACGCCCATGTACTTACGTACTATAAATAAGGCATCTACACAAAGCACGAAACTCTCCAAACTTTAATAATGTCTGCTTAACAGAATAGGTGTTCATTCAGTACTGTTTCTACAAACCTATGGAAGGCATAAATGCAAAAAACACATGCTCAGTCCTAATCCCTTCTCATTTCCTCCTGGCACCTGTTTCTGCCCCCACCCCCCGACCGGCAAACACTTTTAACAGCTGGCAGAAATAAGAACCAAGAGATAACACACTCAACCACTGTGGATGAAGCCCTAACCAAAAAGTGGTTAGAAAAGAATGGAGGAAAAACCACCCAGATTTAGAGAGAGAAATGAAGCTGGGTGCCAACACGAGGTCTCCCTGACTCTGGATGATTCAGTCACGACCTACCTGGGCTGTGGTACCAGCAAACCTGAGGGTCTCCTGATGGAAAGCAGACACACAGCCCACCCCCTCCCGACTCCCACCCCCATCCAAAAAAACCCTGTTGGAAAATAACGCCTGCCTCTCCTGGAGGAACTATGGGCACGAGCAAAGAGCTGTGTGCACTGTGAGCAGAGGGGCAACACTGTGGCTGTGCAGCTTAGCTTATCAACCTTCTAGGATTCATGGTAACTAAACACCGCTGTTGACAATATTTCAGTGCTCACTGGCCTTCCTCTTCGTGGGTGGTGGAGCCTGACCAACGGACAAAATTAGAACCTGAAATCCAATTCAGGCCTTTCAGCTGCACCAGCTCAAGAACTTGTGCCAGGATGGGTTGCCCTTCCCAACACCCTCAACACAGCCTGCAAATATGTGCACAATTACGTGCATGGCTCCCATTGCAAATCTGAGCAGCCTTTGTTTACCGGATGGCCCAGACCCTGGTGAGGATCTGAGGGCAAATGACTTCCCCTAGCGCTCCATGCCCCTCCACTGCCCCCCCATCAACAAAGGCAGGGGCAAAAATGCAAGTGCCAGAGACCAGCATTGAAGCCAATTCATCACAGCCCAGCAAAAAAGCAACCGGTTCTCAGAAGCCTGGAGAGCTGACGCAGCGCACACTGGCCTCTGGGCATAAGCGAGAGAACAGGCTGGCAGCACATACAAAGGTGCTACAGAGAGCCAGCCAGGCACTGCCAAGGGGCACTGGGATTCCGGCTCTTTCCCCAGTGAGGACGCAGGGAGACAGCTAGCTGGGGAGAAGCGGGTAGCTCCCCCAACTGGTGTTAGAAAAACCCACACACACAAGTGTGCACTTGAGCCCGATATGCCCCTTGTTTCTGGAAGCTGATAAGCCTTAACCTCCCCAACTTTCTCAAGCAGAAAACCTCTGCAGAGGCTGCTGAGCCCCTATAATGGCCACCTCGCCCCTTTGAGGGCCATACTGGTCATTTTATCTCTACTTCATCTGCACTGAGAAGTGAGGAGGAGATCCAGCCTTTAACTATGTGACAAGGGTCTATTCGCCTCCATTTTCCTTCCAGCAAAATGGACACAACATCGTTTTCCTCATGTCAACTCGATACATGCAGGCAGTTACTTCGGAACTGACTGGGTCTTCCCTTCAGGATGATTTCAGCAGAGGTGGGTGTTCCGTAGTCCACTGGAGTTGTCTGCAATTCAAGCTCTCCCAAGGAGAGAAGGTGGCATTCTTTCCAGAACAGTACAACCTGTGGCAATACACACTGGTAGAGGAAGACCCAGACGGGGCCCAGGGCTGTAATCCAGCTGCTCACTCAGGTGAGACCTAGTCCCCTGGGACAGGATCTGCATCTGTAAAGCAGGGGTCCTTTCATGTCCCAGACATGAAACATCCTAAGGGAACTATTAAGATAGAAGCCACATGCCAGGGGTGACGGGAATGGGAAGGCCTAGAAGCAGGGAGGGGCAGTAAGGGCTCCAGCCAGTGCTGCCACTTCCTACAAGGTTCAGTTCTACTTCTACTGATTTTATTCTGAATGACAAATGAAGGAAAACCCCTTTTAAAAAGGAAGTGTGAGGCTGCATGAGGCTATTGGGTTGACTGAAGTACCAAGAATAACTAAGGTATAAAAGTGCAAGAAAAATCTCAAATTGTCTACAAAAAAGTAAGACAAATAGCAATACCATGTCCTAGCTTTAGAAAGAGGTCCACCCTCCTAGAACGAAAGAGGCCTGCATTGATGGGGCAAGGATGGGAAAGGCTTCATGGACCAAAGGAACCAGAGAAGCCAAGCCTGGGGCCTGCAAAAGCCACTGAGGCTTATGCGAGTGTCAGAGGGATGAAGTCATCTGGGAGATGGAAACAGGTAACAATTCAAACTAAACAACAGATTCAATGGGTCTCATTTCCAAGGTAGGCTTACAGATTTGAAATTGAACAGATCACTGGGTCTTGTTGTTAGGAGATACCTGAAATATCTCCTAAGAAAATAATTAAAGATACTGGATTATAAAATACAAGCTTCTGAACTCCACATAAATTTAGGTGTAAAATCACTGATCTTTCTGCCCCCTACCACCTGGTGAATGACACAATTGTTTTTAACTCTTAAAGATTACCCTCCAGGAGGACCACTTTGAGGTATGCTAAATGTCATGAACTAGATAGGGTATCTCGTTTAATGTTTGGGGAGTAAGGCTAAATACAATAGAAGCACACTTACCAGAAGTGATAGGGACCAGAAGTTGGTTAGATAATTTAAAGTCTGTCAGGCAGGAAAGAGTGTGTGTGTGTGTGTGTGTGTGCGTGCGCATGCGCGCACACGCGCACATGCATGTGAACATATACATATAAACATTTTAACTTAAACATAAATATACTGCTAAGTACAAAGTTTTTTGAGAATTCTGGTGTTCCACATTATCCTTTCTTTAATAGGAAGAGAATGTGGGCATAAATGAAGTTTGGTTCTTAAAACGGTTTTGTTTAAGGGTTCTTAAAAGTTGTAGTTCTTGCAAAGCAATGTATGTGCAAAATACTTACAGATTTTTCTTTAAGTCTTTTCTATGTCAGGCCCACTTCTAATTTAACAGCCTTTTTTTTTTTTTAGCAATTCACTCTTATCAAGTGTTCCCAAAACATTCAACATTCAATTTAAAGTTTTCACACTCATTTAAAAGATTACATAATATTTAACTGTAATTGCAATCATAAGTCTAACTGGAATAACCAGATTTGGAAACAAACAAATGACACTTGGCAAGTATTCTATGGGTGGGAGCCAAAGGGGACACAGGCCCTCACACCCCAGGGCTGCCACAGGCCAGGAGCTAGTCACAGCCAGCATATGGGTAGACAGAGTGGTTAGCAGGCTGCTCCTGTAATCCTGGGGGAAGTCTCACACATGGACCAGTAACATTAGCAGGAACAGTGCAACGAAATTTCTTCTAAGCATTCAGACAAAAATGTGAGTCTCAGTCCTCAGACCACCGTGATCAAGGGCAAACCACTTGATTAAAAATACTCTAGCTTAGCCTTCACCAAGTGTTTTCATGTACTAAGCTTAATATGGCTTTCCTATCTCATCTATGAAAGGAGGAAGAAAATGGTTCTATTTTGAATGTAAGACACCAGTTATATACTCCAGAAGACTTTCTTTCTGAAGAAGGGAAGTTTAAATAACAGTTGGAGCGGGGTATATATTAAGATGGCACTGGAGTACTTCCCAGGCCTTTGGAGGAAGTACATCAATAGCCAGCTCTCAGCCATGCACTGAAAACTGGTTTAAACCTAACTTTGAAAGAAGAAACAGCCATTTAACCATCGAAGTACCAAATAATTCTAGTTAGAGGCTATTTGGGCCAACGAATATGGGGAAACACACAAGTCAGCTACCTGTGTCCACAGTAAATAACCCAAGTAACAATAATTCAAACTGAATTATTTTTGGCTGAAATTTTTTTTTTTTTTTCAAATTTGAAGTGATACACTTCTTCTGACTTTTACCTTAACAGTATTCCTTCCATAATCATAGCTGCTGTTGATTGTCCTACACTTATACAACAAAAAGAAAGGGTTTTCCACTACTAAAACCAGGTAGAAAGAAAGCCATGTCAACAGCACAGGAAAGGAAAAACTCAGCAGTTAAATAATGTATATAAGTATTTTGCCCCCAGAAATGTAAAGTAACCTGATTGGGTCTAAAACAAGGTGGGGAGGAGAGGCGCACTTAAAAATCCCACCACTGTATTCTGGTGTTTTTCTTTACAATTTTATTTAATTGTAACTATAGTAAATCCCACAGTTGAATTTTGTTACTTTCCCCAATTTTTTTAAAAATCATACTGCACTTTTAAATCAGAAAATTAGATACTTAAAAAACTTACAGCCTAGTGATATATATTCTGCTTGAGCTGTCCTGGAAACCAAATGGGTAATTTGTTTTCGTGCTAATGGCATGAATCATATCTTCCGGTGGCAAGAGATTTTAATTTCAACTCATACGTGTTACAAAGCATCACAGATCAAATGGTTTGAAGCCTGGATATCATATCTGTTATTCTCCCTAGGAATAACCAATCAGTGGAGTGGTGGAAAGGGCAGAAAATACCCATACAGCAAAACATGCAACTGTTTTTACTGTCCAAGTGGATTGGGGCTTTGAAAGGCAAATGTTTTCAGTTATTTAAGGTACTGTAGTGGGAGTCATGCCCAGTACAATTAAGAGTGGATTACGTTGCAATTTATGAGTTTCTCGAGGATGTCATTTAATATGAAATATAACAATCATTTCTCCCTAAGCCTGTCATCTACCATCCCACCCCCCAACTCTGCTTTGCGGAGGCAATATGAACTAAATGGCAACGCAGCAGGCATCTGAGGCTTTTGAGACCAATCGCAGGAAATGCGCTGCCTGCCACCAACGCAAGTAATAATGCCCTATTACACAGAAAGCGCATGCCGTTTCATGTCTTTCACGGACATCAGCTTACACACACGATCTTCCCAGGGGAAGTAAATGGCGAAGACGAGTATTACTTTCTCCATTTTACAGAAGAGGAAATGAACTCGGGTTGTGAGCCTCTTGTCTGGTTCGGAAGAACTAAGCCCGGAACACCTCGATACTTCAAGCACAGGTCTCAATGGCAAGTCTTCCTTTGTCTGGCTCCCTAAAAACGCACCCAACGGGCACAGAGCTGGAACGGCACCGGCGTGTCCCCCACCCCCGCCCCACGGCGCTGCCAGGCTTGCAGGGACAGCGAGGTCCTGCCGCGCGGCATCACCCAGAAGGGCACCCTGCCACACGCTGCGAGGACACGACAAACGTGCCTTAAAAGTGACAAGGTGGCCGAATCCACACGATGCTCCTACAAAGCAAAGCTTTCCCTGAGTGAAGTTTCCTGGCTTTTTTCTAAAGCGCTGGTGAGCACAGCCGACTATCAGGGTAGTAGTGTCACGCCGCAAGCAGACCTGCAAACAGAGGAAGCGAGAACATTTCTGCGGAAAGTAGGCAGCTCCTCCCTGCGCCCCCCACCCCTACGCGGATCAGCATCACTACTAGGCGGGGACGTCCCCGGGGGACCAAGGGCTCCCAGCGCTCACCTGGAGGGCAGAGCAGCGTTCCAGGTGGGAGGCACAGGCCGGGCGCACCCTCCTCCTCCTCCTCCTCCTCCTCCTCCGCCCCCGGCAGCACAGGAACCTCCCGCCCGACTTTTGACGTCACGGAGGAGGAGGAGGTCCCACCCGCGCCCGACCCTTTGTGACGTCACAATGACAACAGCCCGCTGCGGGGCGCGCGGGGGGGGGGGGCGTCCGGGAAACCGGGCGCAGCAGGAGGCGGAGGCGGAGGCGGGGGAAGAACCGGGGGCGGGGAGGGGGCGCGCTGACGTCTCGCCGGCTTAACCTGTTGCTCTCGAGGCTGCGCTGCAGACGCCGGGCCGGGGGGCCGGGGGGCCGGGGGGCCGGGGGGCCGGGGGCGTGGAGAGCCGTCAGGCCGGTGCGCACGGTGGGGGGCGCGCCCGCGGCAGCTGCGGGGCCCGGGGCCCCCGGCACGCCCCCCGCCCGACGGCCTGCCCGCTCCTTCCTACCCCTCCCCGGGGCGCAGCGGGCCTGCAGCCGGGAGCCGGGAGCCGGGAGCCCGCCCCCTACAGGCCGCGCGCGGCCGCCCGGCCCCGGCCCCGGCCCGGCCCCGGCCGCGAACCCGCACACCCTCCGTAGGGCAGCAAGCTGGAGCTGGTCGGAAGCACCACCGCCTCTCCCCGCCCGCCCGTAGCCGTAACTCGTGCTCCGCCTCCGGCGGGGCCGCCGCCAGCCGCTGGGTCGCAGCCGGGCGCTGGGACGCGACGCGATCCGCTGACCACCGGCAACACGAAATGCCGCCCCGCACGGCTCCTCCAGCTTGGCGGGGCCTCGTCCCAGGCTCTACCCCCGTGGCTTTGTCGCGGTACCCGCATTGGACGTGCCCGGGGAAGGCGTCCACGCTCCAGAGCCGGGGTGTCTCCACGCAGTTTCTGCAGCCCGAGTGGAAACTAGTCCTTTGCATTCTCCCCGGCCCTCTGCAATGCGGATGTATTTTAATTTTTAAATCCTTAAGGGGACGGCTCTGTAAGTAGGGCTCGACTATTTAACCTTGCATGTCTGTCACACTGGAAGTTTACTGTCTACCTTAGGATAATCAAGCCCTCTTAAGACATCCCGTTTTTCCATTAAACATCTTTTTTTTTACAAAACCAGTGTCCCAAAGGTCGTTCTCCCATTATACACATTACACAGCTCAAAAAGGGAAAGTATTAACACCGATTTGTCGAATCGAGTTAAATAAAACTTTCTAATAGCGTTGTATTATTCCTCATGGATGTTCATTTGGCCTTCTTT
>PVKE010003327.1:40925-73406 GCA_004027555.1 Craseonycteris thonglongyai | reverse complement strand
AGTGAAACTATATGGAAAACTAATGCTGTCAACTATGGAGACTACTCTGGGCCCTCCCCCTTCTCTCTGTCTGTCTCTGTCTTTCTCTCTCTCTGTCAAAAACCAATTAAAAAATAATAATAATCCCTGATGTAAGACATATATCAATAGGTTTTCCCAAAATTGAAAAGAAAACAACAAAAATAAAACAGACTATCCAAAGACTATGCAACAACTCCAAAAGGTATAAAATATACATAATGAGAATATTAACAGGAAAAACAAACAAACAAAAACTAAAGACATCTTTGAAACAATAATGACTGAGAATTTTCCCAAATTATCAACAGGAACCAAAACACAGGCCCAGAAAGCTCAGAATACACCAATCAAAATAAATACCATAAAAACTACATCTAGGTACATAATGTCAAACTACAGAAACTCAAAGCTAAATAAAAAAATCCTGCCATAAATCAGAGAAAATAAACCATTTATCGATAGAGGAGAAAAGATAAGAATTACATTTGACTTCTACTCAGAATAATGCAAGCGAGAAGACAACAGGGTGAGGAAAAATGTTGTGAGATAAAATTTCATTAAATTTAATTAAAACTGTTAATGTTTCTTATTCTTAATTTTATTTAACAGTGTAGTCAACCAAATAGTTTATTGAAATTAATAATAGAACAATCTATTACATTAAGTGTGCTTATGTATATATGCATATCTATATTTTGTGTGTATCTATCTACCATATACCGGGGATGCCAAAAAGCGTATACACATTTTAAGAGATGTTATCTATGTATTACTCTTTGAAGCTGAGTTGAATTACAGTAGCAATGTGTAGTATGACATTTACTCAGAAGATGGCATTAATCAAATGATTGCTAGCATCACCATTCAACAGGCATGACAGTCAAAGAAAATGGCGGAAACACGGTTGTTGTTGGTGGAACTCAAGACCATTTTGAAGTGGTATTTGAAATGCAAGGATGTTGTGGAAGTACAACAATAAGAGAGACGTGAATATGCAACAGAACCTGACAGGAAGAGTGCATATTGTATAATAAAGTGTTGATGGGAATGGCTGGAAAGAAAATTAAATATATATATTATCAGAAGACACATATGTCCATAAAATTTACCTATCTATATGTGTTCCTTATTTCAAAATACACATGCCTCTGAAATAATCCACCAAGAACACTACAAGCTATTCTTTTGATTTCAGAATTTGTTGTTTACATTATCACTTCATTTTATGACATAAAATCCTTTATATATAAAGCCATTTTAAAATGGCACATAGATACTAAATTCTTTTTAGAATATTTTACTGTACTATATAGTATATTTATTGTTTTTGGCTTTTTCATTTTTTATCCACCCCCTTTTTTAATGAATAGCAATCAGGTTTAGAAATTTGCATCTCACATTTTTAGTTTACCAAAAAGAGTAGATTTGATGAATAGTTTTATGCAAATTAACTGCTAAAATAAATGGTTGGTTAATTATCCAGAAGGATTAAATATTAATTGATTTTGAAACTATGATTGCAAAGAAGAGCAGAAATTTGTATCAACTCATTAATTAAAACACTTCTTTCTGATTGTGAATCCATATTAGCATGAGAAAACTGTTAAGCCAATAAATATTTATCAAATAAAAAATTGAGGTATTCCTGTTTTGTTTTGTTTTTTTAAGATTTCTTTTATTGTTTGACAGAAAGAGAAAGAGAGAAGGGGGAGGGCCCAGAGCAGTCTCTATAGTTGTGTGTCATTAGTTTCATCCCACACAGGTGGGTGTGGGGCTGTGCAGGACAAAAACCAGCCGGGGGCCTCCCCTGTGGGAAACACCCCAATTCAGCATATGGGTCCACATAAGCCTGACCGGGACAGGGACTGGGACTTGAATCCTGGACTCTGTGACCACAAGGCGAGCGCTTAACCCACTGAACCATCCTCGTTTCCCCAAAAGATTTATTTATTTTGTGTTATGTATATGATTAACTGCCAAGCACATAACAGATGCTTCACAAATATTTTTCGTTGTTCTTAATTCTTACCACAATCATTTAGTTTTTGAAGTTTACATAAAAGTTTTAAGTTCTAAGGAGTCAACTGACATAACAACCTAAACAAAACCCTAAGTGTTTCTAGAGACTTGGAAGACTGTGTGGGTATCACAAGTTACAGGCTGCCATCTTGAATTAAAGTGATAGCCAAAACTTTTTTGATCATTTTTAGTAAATTTAATAACTTGTAAATAAACTTTTATTTTATATAGAATGGAAAGATAATATGATGGCTTCTAAGGAAATTTATTATGAATAATTCAGTAGTCAATACCAGAAACCAAGAAGTTCAGGAAGCATATGGTTGTGTAACTAGTGATCTTTCCTCATCCCATCTATTAGTTATTCTTATAAGATTATATATGGACTCTCCCTCTTCTTTGGATTGTATTAAAGTAAAAACAAAACAAAACATAAGCAAAAAAATTGACATTCAAAAATGTCAGGTAAGCTATTTGTCACCATCATTGGGTTTAACTCTCTGCCTTTGAAATATGTTAATTTTCTAAGATTGTCGTCATTTTTTTCTCTTATTCTGAAAATTGATCCCCAGGAAGTCGTTTTGTCACCTTAATTCATCAACACTAGTTCCTGGAAGTATTTAGAGCAAAATCTCATTATGCCACACACAAATTGTGATAAATTATGGGACCACATCATGCATCCTAATGATATAATACATTTGCATGGATTAAAAGTTGATATGAAATATATGTTTACAAATAGACTGATATAGTCGTGTTTTATATATCTTCATCATCAAAATGTAATAAATAAATCTTTGCATTTCTGTTCATCTATCACATTCCCTTTAAGAATCACAAAACCCTCAAATAGAGTAGGGACTAAGAAACCATCCATCTTCATTCTCATTCCCATCTCAAGAATTTCTCATTAAGTTCCTAATAAGGTACAGTTTTGTGTCCATAGGAACACTTCCAGAGATATGAGCCCACTTCTCTCTCTCTCATCTAATAAATTGCATATTTCTCTTTATTTTGTAGTTTTCTCCCCTGTAAAATATATAAGTTACTCAAAACATTTAGGAAGCAGTGTTCTAGGAACAAATAATGACAGAACTTGTTCTGATGAACCTGTAGCCAAGGGCGAAAATGCACCAATGGTGGTTGATTTTGCTCTCTACACAGATGGCGAATCATGATAATTACAGGGCCAGGCACCCCTAAATTTCCCTTTTGTCAGCTAGAAATCTGTAAGCCCACAAATTTTTGCTCAGGTGATTATTTCCAGATACCATCATCCTTGTCATACTCCCTTTAATGTTTCTGGTTTGGCCACTTTTTCTTTTTTATACACACAAACCCGGAACTCAAGTTGTATATACAAATGGTGAAAAATGAGAAGAATCATTTATTGCTTTGATTATTTTAACTTAAAAATAGTCCCACATATATTTTTTCTTTAATATATTTAATATTATTAGTTTGAGTCTGTTGTTTTAAATGATCAAAAACATTTTACTTTATTTACTCTATCCAGAAGTTATCATATGGAATTTTGCTATTTGGCTTTTTATATTATAGCCAGATATATTGATAAAAATAAAGTAGGGTCAGAGACAAATTCTAAACTATATAATTATAGATTTCTTTTGACCAGTATGTGGAGTCTGTGAAAAAACAATGAGATATATATATATATATATATATATATATATATATATGATTATTCAGAGCTTTAATCTAATATTTAAATGGGTCTTTAGATGCCACTGCCCATATATTTAAGAACTATTATTCTATTTAAAAAAATGGTCAATAATGTTGAAATACATTAGATGTGGGCTTAAATTAATATCAATTTTTTTATTGTATAAATAAACTTTTCATTTAGGCATGATTTTATTATTACATTTACTATCACAAAAAGCAAATTCCTTACCTAATATAAAATGTTTCACACAAAAGAAACATGAGGTAGCATATATTTAAAAAAACAAAGTAAAACAAAATAAGAATACTTGTTTCTATAAGTTTAAAATATTCTAAGAACACTAAGAAAACTTGTTTGCATTAATGCATTCATTTATACAATTTAAAGGAACCTATACCCCTTTAATCACAAGAATCTGGAGTTGAAAATATTATATTAAAGTTATATATTCTTCTTTCAAGAAGATACATAATGTCTCAGTAATCAAAATCCTTAATACATCCTCATAAAGAAATATTTAAAAGTCGTTTCCCCTTGTTAATTTTAAAATTTACTGTTTGAGTAATTTGAAAAAAACCTAACTTTGATGCAAATTTATGTTATTCACACTTTTTATTTGATGTATGTGTGTGTGTGTGTGTGTGAGATGATTTTCTTTTGTAACACTTAAAAATTGTGTGGTCTATACATTCTATGGAAGCATGGGTCTTTCTAGTGCGTTAGATCCCCAAACAATACTATGGTGCCTGGTACATAACACAAGAACAATACATGTTCTGTATTGAATTTGAAGACCACGTGAAGGGAAAGATCTGGAAAACTGAAGAGCGAGAACTTGAGCTACACCCTGCTTGATTCGGACTGTGATTCCTGCCTCCTGAGAAGAGAACAAGAGTAGACAAAATTATTTCTTTTTTTTAACATTTTCTGTAGATTTATTTTATTGATTTTGATAGAGACAGAGACAGAGAGAAGGGGGAGGGCCCAGAGTAGTCTCCATAGTTGTACATCATCAGTTCTTGACATGGTTGTTTCATTCCACACAGGTGGGCGGGGGCCGTGCAGGACGGTTACCCAACTGGGGGCCTCCCACATGGGAGGGACACCCCTTCAAGCCAGGACCTGAACCGGGGTCAAGAACCAAACCAGGGGCCTCTCTCACCCCAGTTCAGCATATGGGTCTGCACAGGCCGGGGCCAGGATTTTATCCTCCATCCCCAGGGCTGCAAAGCAAGCTCTTAACCCGCTGAACCATCCCAGCTTTCCCAACAAAATTATTTCTAAGGTGCAATTCAGCTCTAGGGTTTTTGTTATTTTATTCGTGGACTAAGAAACGTTGGCAGGAAGTGAAAACACGTTGACTGTCCTCTCCCAAAAGGCATCATGACATTTTAAGCCAGGCTGTCCGGCATGGATGCTGGGAGAGCCCAGGGGCTGACCTCAACACCATACCCCTTTCAACAACACAGAAGCTGCTTTGCACCGTAAGCAAGCACACCCCAGCCTGTCACAGTCACCTTCTCCCCAAGGAGGGGTCGCAGGCACGTCCTGCAGAGTGAGCTCTACAGGAAGCTCAACTCCTGGCTCAGCTCTACAGGAAGAACTCATAGCCACAGGCTCACTGAGTTCAGGGCATAACGGGTGCTTTCAATGGCTGATCTCCAGGGCTTCCTGAGCTGCCAGGAGGCCCCACTAAAGTGTGCAATGAAAGAAACCCTCTTGATCCAAAGACTCAGGCTGTGTGAGTTTGAATAACCAGTGCATCCTGCCCCCGGTTGCCGCTCGAGCCCTGTGTGGCCTGCAGGTGGCCCTGCCTGGCGAACTCTCCTTGTTCAAAGGAAGATCCGCAGGTGTTCAACACCCCCGGCTCCTAATCAAGGATTTCCCCTAATGGAATCATAAAAAGAAGAGGACGTTGTGAAGGAGAGTTACAGATAAAAAAGCGAGCAGCTGCTTAAAGCCCTTTACGGAGGACATAGATACTCACAGATTTTTGACGTGCAAGAGATTTCCTTTCATCCGAGCACAAGACTTCACTGGCCAAGGCCCTGTGTCCCCTTGAATTGAAGGCTTGTACCTTTTTATAAGTTTCCATTCATGCCAATCTGAAACAGCCATCGGATAATCAGCAAAATTATGATCACTTTTCAATATCTGAATGTCATCTCTGAATCTCTGAGTATGGAGAAGCAAGCCAAAAAATAAAAAGGTATTCAGGGTACACCCTTCATCTGGTTGTATTTTATTATTTTATTGGAGACTGGATTATCTGAGGATGTTAGGCTAGGCCTGGGGGAATAGTTTATCAGAATCCAAACTGCCCCCCACCCCAATAGCTGGACCAACACTGTTCCAGTATTTCTTTCACCATAATGTTCTCCACACTAAGCTTCTCAGTATTTCTCCAGTAAAAGCACTATCAAACTAAGCGCATCACTTTATCACAAAAAGCACTCCATGTATGTTCTATCGCCTGGTTTTAAACCTTGGTCCTAATAATACATTTTCAATATTATGCTTTTGCTCTAGTGAACTTTGCTTCTTTTTTATCCATTCTACACATTGTGGTTATATCCACCAAGATAATTTAAGAATACCTGTGGCATAGCTCAGAGGAAAATGTGTCTTTAACTTTTTATTGACAAATGAAGAATTTAAAATCAAACCAAATGTACTTGCTTTCTGTCCACATTATGATGTTTGATCCAAGACCCTATGTAAAGATGAAGTTCATCAGTAAGAGAGAATCCACCTGGTTCTGGCATGTTTCTAGTAGAGTACATGATGGAATGTCTTTAAAAAGCTGACTAACTGGCATATACACAATGCCTCGTGAATAATTGCAAGGTAGGAACTCAGCTGTCCCTCCCCACTTAGGGTGGTTTGTAAGACACAGTTAAACAGGGGGAGCCAGGACGGCTCAGCAGGTTAAGTGCTCGCTTTGCAGCCCTGGGGACTGAGGATCAAATCCTGGACCTGGCCCATGAGGACCCATGTGATGAACTGGGGTGAGCTTCCCATGTGAGAGCACCCCCAGCCCAGCTCCTGCCCTGCATGACCCCCACCCACCTGTGTGGAACAAAACCACGTCGACATGGAAACAAAACTATGTTGAAAACTCACGATGTACAACTATGGAGACTGCTCTGGGCCCTCCCTCTTCTCTCTGTCTCTGTCTGTCTCTGTCTCTCTCAAAAACAATAAAACAAATCTTTAAAAAAAAAAGACACAGTTAAGTAAAGTGTGTGCTTTAAACTTTTTATTAACTACTCTGATTAACACAAATTACATTTTAAATAGTTTAAAAACTGTTCAAAATACTAACACATGGTAAAATTTTCTGTGAAAAATGCATTTTGTCTTTGCTTTCACTATTTTGTGATTATGTGCATTTCATAAGAATATATCATACCACATTTCTCTGTTATCAATAAAAAAGATTAATTCTTTTTATTACTGATGAGATTCCAGGCATTACTTTGTTTGGGAAAACTTTTCTTAAAACTCACATTAAGACTCAAGGCCATGATTAAACAAACCTATCTAACTCCGAAGTTTGGGCTCTTTTTAATGTGATAACTTAGTTAACATTATAAACCCTGGTAAAAACATAAGTGATTTAATGATGTCAAAAGATAGGGCCAATCTCAAGCCTGTTGAGCAGTGATGTTTTGTATTTTATTTCTTGGTTTTCATTCTTTCGGGGAAAGAAACGTCAGCTCCTCGAAATGTATTGTCATTCTGTAGTGATTAGAGAAAAGCTTTTGAAATGCAAGTATCATAAATTAAATGCATAAATATATGCATTTCCTGTGCATTTTCTGTTTTTTTAGTTACCTAAAGGCACTATGTACTTCTGTTCTCCTAAAGACTCATGTAACCTATTGCCTGCTAATAAGTACAAAGCATTTAAAATGATATATTAAATAAATCCATTGTAAATGTCCAAATCTTTTGAAAAGAACTTGGCAACGTAAAGCCACTCTGTAGTTTCTATTGAATGTTTATAATCATCCAGTGTGTAGTTATCAATCATATATGACCAAGAATTACATATTTCATAGTTACCAAAGTGCACATGCCAAAATTGCAAAAAAGAACAAATTCAATTTGCAAAATAGGGTGAATTCAATTTGCAAAAAGGGGCGAATTCAATCTGCAAAAAAGAACAAATTCAGTTTGCAAAATAGGGTGAATTCCATTTGCAAAAGGGCAAATTCAGTTCGCAAAAGGGCGAATTCAATTTGCAAAGGGTGAATTCCATTTGCAAAAGGGCAAATTCAATTCGCAAAAGGGTGAATTCAATTTGCAAAAGGGCAAATTCAATTTGCAAAATAGGGTGAATTCCATTTGCAAAAGGGCAAATTCCATTTGCAAAAGGGCGAATTTAATTTGCAAAAGGGTGAATTCCATTTGCAAAAGGGCAAATTCAATTTGCAAAGGGTGAATTTCATTTGCAAAAGGGCGAATTCAATTTGCAAAAGGGTGAATTCCATTTACAAAAGGGTGAATTCCATTTGCAAAAGGGCGAATTCAATTTGCAGAAGGGCGAATTCAATTTGCAAAAGGGCGAATTCAATTTGACAAATAGGGCATTGTGCAGCTTTTGAAGTCGCTTCGTTGGTGAAACAGCTCCTCAGAGGGTAGTTGTAAGATTTGGCAACAATTTGCCAAATTTAAAATGTGCATTGTCTTGGGATTGATCAAAAAGGGCCCAGACACAAGTATAATGTCCATGTAGCCACCAGGCCTCAGCCCTGTGCTGCTATAAACCTCATTTTTTTCTTTTGTTTTGAAAGCAATATATTTCCTTTTTTTTTTTCCCTCTGAAAACTTTATTTAAATGTTGAGTTAAATTTTTCTTTATAAATTACTAGGCATTTATATACATTTATTAAAAGGCCAGTTTACAACAGAGACTATCACCTTGTTGCTGTTGCTTCTGTCATGGTTATTAATTTATATACTTTTTAAGCCACATCTAGTAGATTGAATGCTTCTAGTAATTATATTGGGGTTTTATTTTTATATCACCATTAAAACATTTTAAGAAAGACAACATAACTAAAAGAAATAGTTCTTTTCTTAAAGTCCTCACATACGAGATACTAACTGTATTTTGATAATCCTGCAGGCAAATGTATAAGATAAACCCTTTATCAATCCAATTCTGTAAGATATTGTGAAATTTTTTTTGTTATTCCCATATCAGTGGAGTGCTACACACAATCGTAGCTGTAAGGAGTCACTACGTTGTCACAGGTGACCGGCAGTGCTCAGGAGACTTAGGTGTCAGAGCACTCCGGTGTAGGATCCAAATGCAAACTCCTTAAAAATGAATACATGCATATGTTTACATTCATGTCTCTACATGTAGGCCTGAAAAAGATACAGTAGAATTGCCTTAAATCTGCGTTAACTGGTGGAGGCTTCAGAAATATTAACGAAATATTGTATTTGCTATTAAAGACCATTACAACCTTTCCCCCCCTTCAGTCTCATTACAGAACTTTCCTTCAACTTCAAACTCTATCCAACCATTAATAAAAGGTGCTCGTTTAGAAGTGATGATATCTCTCATCTATTTAACAAAGTTCCACATCAAGTATGAGACAATTTAAGTCAAGTGTCCTGACAGCTAATTGTAATTTTTTCCTAAGTAAGAGTGCTTTTTCTCCCTTTCTCTATGTTCCCACAAGTTTAGACAAGATTAAAGCCTCCAGAAAAAAGTACTCAGAGAGCTAATTGGAAGAAGTATAAAGTAAACCAAATCCAATGTTCTTATTAAGTTAAAAGTAGTCTAATCTTTCCATCCAGAGACAAGATTAAAGGCTGAATAGAAAGATCTTGAAGGGCTCTTGACACCCGCTGCCCTCAAGAACAAGGCTGGATTCATGTACGGAGATGCGAATGAAAGACAGTAGGAAAGACAGGATTTCTGCCGCTCAAGAAAACGAGCTTCATCACTTGACACTCACATGCTTCATATAACCCCAAATGCTTTTGATGCTGAGAAAAGGTTCAAACTAAAGTAAAAGGAGATGCAAAGAGGGACCCGAAATAAATGGAGATTTATGTATAAAACGTGGTGTGTTTATTCTTCCACATTTACACTTCAGTCACCTTCAAAGTCCTCTCCGTTTGAGGCAATAGACTTACAAAACATTTCTCCCACCGCTCAATGCAGCTTTTGAACTATTCAGGGCTCTTTCACCTCTTCCACTCTGCAAAACGTTGTCCTTCGAGGACATTTGTCACCACAGTGGGGGGACCAATAAAAGTCACTTGGGTGAGATCAGAAAAATATGGAGGGTGGGCCTTTTTTTGGTCAAAAACTGCTGAACACTCAGCGTGGTGTGGGCAGGCGTGTTGTCCTGCTGCACATTGTTTGTGTAAAGTTAAAAAAGGTGACCACGTTGAATGAATCTTCAAAAACAGTCTAACAACGCTGCACGCAGCCTCATCCCACCACACCAGCAGGTCCACACATGCAGGTGGGTTCTTAGAACACACAACTCGTGGGGAGCTGGTCCTACAAGGGGCCCGCCTTCCGGAAGATAATATTCTCCTTAAGTCTCAAAAAGTCATAAAGGTTAGATTAAGCAGTTTAAAATGACTGAGGTAAGTACCTACACACACACAGTAATTTGCATTTCTTAAATTCTCTGTCTACTCATCATGGTTTTACACATATAGTGATTAGAACGTCACTGATTTTATATATATATATATATATATATATATATATATAATATCTCTATATATTAAAATATATATAATATAATATATATATTAAATATATATACACACACACACACACATATATACCTGCTTCATTTACATAGGAAAACAGTCATTGAAAATAATGTCATGATCAAATATGTGGTGATGGAAAGGAAGCTGATTCTGGGTGATGAGCACATAATGCAATATATAGACGATGTTACGTACAATCATACACCTGGAAATAATGTCACCCCAATAAATTCAACAATAAAAAAAAAAGAAGAAAAGAATACCATGGAATAATCCTGGCAAAAAATGACGGTGGTGTGACTGATGAGACAATGGAGGTAGCGAATGCACATGTGTTTACATCATGAGGGGTGAGGAGAAAGAAAAGTCTCTCTTCTGCGTGCTTGAACTGCTCATATTGCCGTTTACAAAACAGGGAGTAAAAGAGGAAATAGAGGCTTGATTGATATATTAATTAGAATTATTTGGGGTGGGGGGATGTGGGATGGCTCAGCGGGTTGAGCACTTGTTTTGCAGCCCCAGGGTCTGAGGATCGAATCCCAGCCCCGGGCTGTGTGTACCCTTATGCTGAAGTGGAGTGCTTCCCATGTGGGAGGCAGGTGTACTTTGGTTCCCACTCTGTGTGGCCCCACATCCACCTGTGTGGAATAAAAATATGTCACAACTAATGATATACAGCTGTGGAGACTGCTCTGGGCCCTCCCCCTTTTCTCTCTCTGTCAAACAATAAAATAAATCTTTAAAAAAATAAAGAATTATTTCTGGGTGGGTAGTGATAAAAATCTCCACATAATAGTAATTTAAATAATATAAGAACTTATCCCATATAAAAGTCTAATTATATATCCCAGGCTGGCTAAATTCTTCACAGGGTCAGAGAGTAAGACTTCTTTGATCTTGTGCCTTCTTGCATGGCTTCAGATTGCAAAGCCACCTAAATCTATTACATTTTATCTAGCTCCAGGTCCAGCTATTAAAACAGGCATTCCTGCTAGCCGGAAATAAAAATAAGGCAGGTGAGTCTTTCTTATGCTGTTTAAAGACATTTCCAAGGAGTTGCACACAATTTCTGCTTCCATCCTATTAGAACTACTTAGTCACAGGTCCCAATATCCTTGCAGGATGAGAAATGTAGACTTTATTCTTTTGATTTCATGCCCAGAAATATTTTGAATATTTTATTACAGAGAAACAAGAAACAGCTAGCTGTCTTTGCCCCAGGTAATAAGTTCACCGGAGTCTGACACTTTGTGGAAATCTAGCACGAGAAGGCTGCACAGGCGTGCCTAAGAGAGCTGGGAGGAAGATAATACAAGTGTGCTGGTTGAAAAACGAGAGTTAAAGATCACACAGTAAAAGCTGGAAAATACCTGGTAACCAATTTCTTCCTTTCTTTTTTTTTTTTTAAAGATTTATTTTTATTGTTTTTGACAGAGACCAATTTCTTGAACTTCTCGATTTCTAGGTCTCTGTTCTCTGTGGGTCCTCTGAGCTTAGATTTTTTTTTTTTTTTCTTAAATCCTATCTTGCTTGTTGAGAGTGGTTGTCCTACAACTTTCAGTGCTTGACTCTAATCTTCTTCAATTGCGTCCGTTCTGGTACGTGTGAACTCAAGTGGATGTAACTGCCACCAATATGCTGACGACTCTCTGATTTCTATCCCCATCCCTCTTATCCTGTCTTCAGAGGATACGGAACATCTGCCCAGCCTAGTTTTATTCAGATCCCTCATCTGCATCTGGAATCAAATATGCCTTTTAAAAATCTTCTTTATTTCTCACCCAATGAATACCTTTCCCCTAAACGACTCATAAACCCATGAACAATGTTTCACCATCTTTGGTTTCAAATAATTATATATTCTTAGATGTTAAATGCATTTTAGACAATTTCCAGTACATTGATGATACAGTATGAATATTCTTGGTAGTATTCTTCATCCTACAGGAATTATATAAGAAAAAAGTGATTGGTATTGATGGCCATAGTGAGTTTATTGTAGTAACACCTTATCTGGGATTCATATTCATTTTGCATCCATATAAAAAAATTGCTTCTCATTGGGCCATCTCTAAATGGTGCTGAGTGAGTACATGTCACAGCGTAAGGGCCTAGGAAGAAATCTAAGTGAGAAAACTCATCTGGTCTTCCAGGAGCTCTGCTTAAGAAGACAAGGCACCTGAACTTGGAGTATAAGCTTAGTTTGTGAGGACAGAGCTACACATAATAAGTAAGGTGTCAATTTAATGAAAAAAAAATAATAATAATACGTTCAGGTTAGGAAAGAAACTACACTGAGAACATAAGGTAAGACCTAAGCTCTAAAGATTTCGTGTGACAGGAGTTGAGGAAAGGGTCTTCCTAGAGGGACAACCAATGTGAATACAAACATAAATACAGAAGAGGAAAGTCATATAGTGACTAAATTAATAGAGTGTGAATCCCTGCCATTCTGTGTATCCATTTTGTATCAAGAATAACAGTTTAAAAAATATTAGTGCTTTCGCCATTAAATCAATACAAATGTTTCTTTTAAAGAGGGCAGATCATGGCACACAGCCTGTCAGATTCTTTAGGGATTTTCAAAAATAATACATGGCCTGTATACAAGTATTCCTAAACATAAACTCTATGAATACACGTTAATACGCCACCGCATCATTTGTAATGAATATTAGGAGAAGACTTTCAAAATGTTTTCTTTGTATGACTATACAATGTCTGAGAAATAAGTGCTGACACATCTGAAATAGTGACTGCAGATCACAAACACTTAATTATATTAGGCCAGGCAAGGTAATAAATACTTTTCAAATGACAAAATGGAAGATATTGTCAGCCAAAATTTATCATTATTTAGTTTCCCATGGTGCTCTGGCAAAATCAGCTACTCATGTGGAACACCTACTAACGATAGCAGCTGTTATGCATAATGAGCTTAAGGCATATTCTAGTCCACCGAGTGCAAGTCTCACTCCCACATTGATAAGCCCAGGTGGAACTTCATGCTGTATTAAAAGGGATTTATCAAAATTAATTAGAAATTTCATAAAAGGGCCTTAGCGTCCAAGAGATTGTTTTCTTTTCCCTTAGTTCAAACTGAAACATAGGTACATATAGTATTTTTTTAATTTAAAAAACTGTGTAACATTTCTAAACAATAAAGTGTTCCTATTTGGCCGTAAAGTTCTCCAGAGTTCCTCTCAGTTGGAATGTCTTCAGTCTCCTTTAGGCTTTGAATGGTCCACCGTTTAGTGGCAGTTGCGGTATGAGTGTTTGTGCACTATCACCACCCAATTTTTCCACTTTGCTCCTTAGAATTATTGAAGTGTTTTGGAAAAGTGTGAAAGTAAGGTCAGTAGGCTTGGCATTGAGCAGTTTTCATTATTGGTTAGGTCCCGTGTTGTATCTGGAAAGACACTAACAATATTTGTGACAGCAGGCAGGTGTGCAGGAGAACAAAAAGAGAGTAATAAAAGATAGATCTTATAGGTAACAAAGAATACATGATAGATCAGCTATTTGTTCTGCGGTATCAATAAATCTACTCTTCTACATAATTTGTGTGATAATTTTTCAAATGTTCTATCGTTTTCTATAGCTAGCGTATTTATTGGATACCAATTAGCTGTAAGACACGCTTGATAGTGTGGAACCAATAAAGATATATAATACATAATCAATATTCTCTGGAAGCTTAAGTATAAATAAGAAAATGAGACATGTAAGAATAACTTTATTTTGATGCTGTCTATTATAAAATCAGTATGAAAAAAATCCTATAGTTATAGAAGTTACATGAAATATTGATATTTTTGCCTTAGCATAATTAAATGTTATTTATTTAAAGACCATTTTGACTTGTTTGCTGTTTTATAAGTTTTGTTTACTTTGATATTACTTATTTATATTACATAAAGAGAATAATTTAAGGACAGTTCATTTTAAATACTAGCTTTAAAATAGCAGATTGAACAACTCTAAATATGGCAGGCATTCTTTTCTAGTGTTTATAAATTTAGGTTACAAATAATTGCAATCATGTTTTTATTTGGTCATTTTCATTGATTGTGTAATAGCTTTAAAACTGCTATGTTTTAAAGCTAAGTTATTTTTCAGTGAAAGGGAAGGGTTGAGCTACTTCGTTAATGATAAAATAACTGATTATTTTGCATTTTTAAAAAGTGCATGCAAATCTTTTAATCTCTGCCTACACCCATCAGAACAATAGCCTTCCAATGTAATTAGATTCAAAATGCATGCAAGATAATAAGTATCTTGGAATTTAACTTGATAAATATTCATTTGCCTTATAGGAAAAAAAAATGAACATGCTCATATAATTAGCTGCATATTTTCAAACTGTGCTTTTATTGAATTTTTGAGATATATGTTATGTATGCAAATCTGCTCATTTATAAGGTAAAAGAGGTGAAGAGGATGAAAATGCTGAGAAATCAGAAATACTTATTCCCCTTCTGCCCTCCTCTCTGGGGAATAGGTCTCCTGAGTATAAGGGAGAAGTCATTTCTTCCTCCCAACCCAGAATTCTTTGTTTTAGTGAACCCAAGCCGGTCAGAGCTCTTAATTAAAAATCCAGACTTTCCTTTTCAGTTGCTACGAATAGAGAATACTTTCCTTCTCTCTCTCTCTCTTTCTCTTATCTATTAATCATCTATTAAAATTTATCTATTTATCTAGCTAGCTAGCTATTATCTATCTATCATTTATCTAATCTATCTAATCTATCATCTATTACCTATCATCTATCTATTTATTTATCATCTATCATCTATCTATCTATCTATTATCTGTCACCTATGTATTATCTACCTATCAATCTAATCTATCATCTATTATCTATCATCTACCTACCTATCTTCTATCATCTATCTATTATCTATCCATCATCTATCTATCATCTATCATCTATCTATCTATCTGTCATTTATCACCTATGTATTATCTACCTATCAATCTAATCTATCATCTATCTATTATCTACCTATCATATACCTATCTATTATTTATCTCTCTATCAATCACTATCATCTATCTATCATCTATCATCTATCAGTCATCTATCTATCTATTTAATCTACCTATCATCTATCTACCTATGATTTGTCTATTATCTATTTATCATCTATCTATTATCTAATATCTATCTATTATCCATCTATCATCTAATCTATCTATCTACCTATTATCTATCTATCAATCATCTATTATCTATCTCTCTATATATCTCTATCTCTCTATCAATCATCTATCTATTATCTATCTATCTATCTATCTACCTATCTATCAATCTATCTGTCTATCATTGTCATCTCTTTCTTCCTTAACCCGGCAGGCAGATGGTTCATATACTAGCAAGAGAAGACTGCTTCCTGCTCCAGCCTTGGAGGCTGACAAAAGGGACCCATGCAGCTTCTTTACAGCTTTGAGCTTCACAAAACTCAAGGAACACTCTAGGCCCTCACATAGGCCAAGTCGCACCTTCTCTGACCCAAAACACCATCACTAAGACACACAGTTATTCTCTTCTTCAGTGGGGTGAAGACTGACGTATGGTCATTTGTGCCTTACACTGTGAACGTGTCAACACTTCACAGATCGCCTGTGTGTCTGTGACCAGAGACTCTCTCCCCACCAGCTCTGGGCTACATCCTGCCAATGAGGATGCTGAGCACACAGACAACTGTCCTCAGAACTCAAATCAGTCGTAACAGACCAAAGTCCACTGCTTCTCACTGTTTCTCTTCTGTAACTCTACTGCTCTGATGCATTCTGTGCAAAAGTTGCTTTTTTAAAAAAACAAAAAACATTTATTTTTATTATTTTTTGACAGAGAGAGAGAGAGACAGAGAGAAGCGGGAGGGCCCAGAGCAGTCTCCATAGTTGACAGCATTAGGTTTCCATACAGTTTCACTCCACAGGTGGGCGCGGGGCTGCACAGGGCAGGAACTGGGCTGGGAGCCTCCCGCATGGGCCCCCGGCAAGAACTGAACTGGGCGCACTCCAGTTCAGTATGTGGGTCCACACGGGCTGGGGCCGGGATTTGATCCTGGGTCTCTGGGGCTGCAAAGTGAGCACCTAACCCACTGAGCCATCCCGGCTTCCCTGAAGATTGCTTTTATATAAATTGCATTGATAATTCATCAATCTCCTATGAAATTATAAAAAAAAATAAGTTTTATGGCAAGGCAATGATGTCCTTTCTTTCATATTTCCAAATATCCACCTTCTATGAACTCTAAAAGTGTGCTGGTTTACTATAGGTTTGTGTTTTACCTGTCCTTGTGTTCCGTTGTTTTTGTTTTTTACGTTAGAGCTATGATTTCTATGACATTTCTAGCACCATCCTAGTGTGATTGGAATGATCTTAATTACAATTGGACAGATATGCCCCACGCAGGTATGATGGTTACAATTATGCCTAAACTATATCTTAAGAGATTGAATTCATTATTGATCAACGAACATCCATGATGCGTGCATGTATAGCGATTGGTTTCAGTTTGAGAATGATACTTAAAGAATTGGTATTATCAGGAGATTTTTATTCAGCTCACTTCACTTGAAGGAAGGAATAGGATGCTGTGTCTGGGTCGTCGCGTTTCTCTGAGGGGACTTCACTACTCTCCCTGCCGAGTGGACAGATCACACTCTCCTGTTATGAAGTGTCTGGCATTACAGGGTCACACTCCCAGCTTCAGCTCGGGGGTGGTTGCCTTTCCTTTTTCATGAAAACGTCCTCAGGAGCCTTGTAGGGAGTGACGGTGAGAAGCAGAGTGGACTCCAAGGACGTCATGTCTGCAGAGCTGAGCTCCTTGCTTGCACGAGCTCTAGCCGTCTACGCAGAAAAGTCGTTCATCCCCTAACTTAATCCCATCCCTGAGTTCCGTCCTGCTCCCCCCTCCTGCCTCTGCAGCCCCCTCAGCCCTGAGCCAGTTTCCAGCTCCTTTAATCCGACTCCACAGCGACTGCATGGGAGTGAGGCCCCTCAGAGCCGACAGAGTCAGAGACGCAGAGCTGTGCTTTCGGGTCGAGACCAACAGGAGTGTTTTCAAACCACCAGCTCCAGGCAGAGTGAACACTGCCAATGCCCCAAAGAGTCTTCGACTGGCCACCATCAGGGTTGGAAAGAACACATAGCAAGGGTGAGGTTTCGGGGAAGCCGGGATGGCTCAGCAGGTTAAGCGCTTGCTTTGCAGCCCTGGAAACCGAGGATCAAATCCTGGTCCCGGCCTGTGCAGACCCATGTGCTGACCTGGGGTGAGCTTCCCATGCAGCAGGCCTCCAGCTCAGTTCCTGCCCTGAGCAGCCCCCACCCACCTGTGTGGAATAAAACCATGTTGAAAACTGATGGAGTTTAACTATGGAGACGGCTCTGGGCCCTTTCCCTTCTCTCTGTCTCTCTCTGTCTCTGTCAAAAACAATAAAATAAATCTTTAAAAAAAAAACAAAGACGCCTCTGAAAAAAAAAAGGTTGAGATTGCATTTCTGCTGCCACTTGGATCTACGTCACGCTCTCTGACACTTCCACGCGGTCTGTGGTGACATCTGCTTGTGACAGTGGTAACACCGGTTCCTGCCCTGGTCAGTGGAATCGCACGAGCCAGGCCTGGCTCTCACTCACTTCCAAGTGCCGCAGCTGGAGTCGGTGGAAGTGGTGTGAGGCGGCGGCTGTTATCACAACCATTCGCATCCCTACGTTGTGTTAAAAGTGACGCCTTTCAGAGGCTGTGCACAGGACACACGAGCTGACATCCATGGGGACTGGAATCACGAAGCAGGCTTTCATTGTTTTCGTAGTTTAACTTTGCTTCAGCATTCACATTTCCGTCAAAGCTTTTTGAACTATTGATGTCTCCGGTTTTTTTAAATATTTCTTATAGGAAAATTGGACACACACAGAGGAAGAACATCATCCCAAATCTCACCACTCAAATAGCCACCACGGTGTTGATTTTATTTCCAGCCTTTTAAAGATTTAACCAAACATGAGTTTTCAGTGTGGGCTTTTTTTTTTTAATTGAAAGAAACATCCTTGAAACTTCTGTACTATGCAGCTAATTGAGTATATCCGGTAAAGAGAGAGAATTGTGGAAAGTATGGAATAGGATATTAGTTACAATATCAGAGGGTTTTTTCATTAGGCAGCTCCCAGCACCGATAACAATTCTCTATCGCTTTGTAGTGTTGTGAGCTGTACTACTCCTCGCGTGATAAAGCATCCGTCTCCTTTTCCTTATTTATAAGGCTACCTACAATTCTAGTGGATAATCACTGTGTCGCCACATTAGTAACAAGTAGAAACAGCCTTCAGATAATCTCACACCCCTGCCACCTGCCAGCTCTTCCTACTTTTCTTCTCTCTACTAAAAAGGCAACCGACTCTATACGTCCAAAGGAGGATCTTAAAGCAACGTGAGACTCTCGTGAACAAGCTGCTTCATCTGTTGTTGGTCGTAGGACCTTGGTACCATCATAGGAACATTTAACATAAACAACAACTAAAAATATATATATATATATATTGCAGAAATCCCTGGGGGCCGCTGAAGGAAAGGAAGGAGCTCAGGTCTTGGCAGGTCACCTTTTCCTGGCTTCTTGTAACGTCCAAAATGAAGTTCCCAGGACCAGTGAGCAGCCAACCTTTGAGCTAAGCAGACAGCAAAGACTGGCAGCTTGGGAACTCCTCTTCCAACGGCTACAGGCCTACGTATATTCTCCAGGACCTGCCATCATCCCAACAGATCATACCCACACTCCCCGAAGGCTGAGCATCTGCAGCTCTGTCTTCCTTCAACACAGGGAGATTCACAGCTTCTCTCTCACCTCCACCAGGTCTCTGTTCTCATGTCCCCATCTCAGGTGCTTCCAGAATCCTCAACTTAAACATCACACCCCTGTGTCTTGCTCCATCATGTTCTCTCAACCGTCCTTGTTACATGTGTCTTCCGATCACTTATATCTAGCTACCGTGCCCTATATGTCACTTGTCATTTATTTTTATCTGCAAGAAAAATCCCTCAGGGATGAGATTTTTGTTTTTTTTGTTTAGTGCTATCTGTTTAGAGTTTAGGGAGGTATCTGACACACAGTAGCCACTCAATATAATAGTTGTAGAGACAACAAATAGTGAAAGTCATGCCTCACTCCTCCGAACACACACCTACAGTTAATGTGGTAATGCTGAGGTATAGGTGCTCTAGCGAAAGTTTTCCTTTTATGTTAACCTGGATGGAGTGTTCACTATGCTAAACACACACACAGACCCTCACACACACCCGCGTACACCTTAGTCCACATCACAAAACACCACATAAGCGGTGTGATGATTAACCCCATCGCATAGCTGAGGAAACTGCAGTTGAGATCAAGCACTGGTCCCTAAATCATCAAAACACACGAGAAGCCGACTGATGACTTGAACCCAAATATCTGATGCCTTAAGTCCACGCCAGCTCACCAGAAACTACATAATGGGATCACTATGCGTTTCTTCATTGAACGCACCTATTATTCTAGGAGGTAGATACGCGACAGATGAGACTGACAATGTGGAGACTTTTATGAATCTGGACAAAACCACGTCAATGAGTTGTTCTTCCCATTACACCACACGACCTCTCACAGGGAGACCAGGTTTCTAATGCTTCACTGCTCTGTGTGGGTAGATGTTCAAAACTTCAGTGAATTACAAATATTCTGGGAGTCAGTGCAGCTCTGGGCAGCAGTAAATAATTCATGCTTTGTTTTAATTGTTCTCACTTCAGAATGAGTATTTATAAGTGTATACGATGGAAAAAAGATATCGGTTAGACGTATTGGAACACCTGGAAGAAGTAAATAAGATGGTTGTTAGAAAAAGGAAGTGAAGCAGTCACTTCTTGATTATTTAAAATAATTCTTAATACCTAGGTTTAAATATTAGTGAAATTGCAAATAGTGTAAATGAGAATATCTGTCATTGTAATTGACTGGTTGTACCTTAATTGTTATCAACCTTAACCTTTTAACAGAAGGGAAATACTAAATGCTATTTTGAAAGCATTTTATTTAATTCTTTAAAATAACTTCCTGAAATAAAGTGTTGTGACAATATCATTTTAGATATTTGCAATGGCTATGATATCACAAATAAATCATAAGAAAGTTGTGTATTTATATATTTTTGCACACACACACATTGTAAAAGTCCTTACTCATACAGAGTTAAGGGTTCACCAGTCACTACCACAGGTATAAATGTATTGAAAATTACAATTTGTGCTTGGTTTGATCAGGATCTAATAATAAAAAAATGTGGTTTACAATCTGACTAAACAGAAATTCATTGACTATTTGCTAACTGTAAGGTGTTTTATGCGACACCAAGGAGAACACACACATAAATAGAAAATACCAAGGATCCCAAACCAGCTTGTATCAATGACCACTCACTTACTCAGTTGAGAAGTTCCTCCCGTAAAACTTGAAAGAGACAGAAATACATGTGAATTGGAGATTTGCTTCAATCTAGTCCCGAACAGCCACTGAAATCTTGTCCACATATGTCACAGTTCTTTTCTCGTAGACTCAACAAGGAGCTTGCTCCTTTCTTCTCCTTGGGCTTAAGAAGCACTTCAACTTCTTGCCTTTGGGTCCTTGCAGCTGTTTCAGAACCAGAGGGGAAGCGACGTCAGGCAGAAGAGTTAAATGACATGGTGTCATAGTGCTCTCCTAACTCCTTTTATGAAATTCAAATGCTATCGTTCATTTTCATTCCAATGCTCTTGCTAACGTTGTGTTACTTTTAGTAATTGTTACAATATTTATTCCAAAGCTTATGGTGTCACTCTTGTGTCTTTCATTGGTCTTAAAACCAAACTATTTTTTTAGACGAAACCTCTTTGTTCCCAAGGTAGGTTTCTTATCACTCATTCTTATTAGCACTGCATGATTAGAAAAATAGGCCTGAGATTCTAAACAAATGCCAACTGGAATTATAATGAATGGCTACCTTTCAGCAACATAGGCCTTAAATAAATTAGAACAAAACCTAACTGTAGTGAATTTCAGCCTCTTAGAGATACAACGGAAAAGGTGTCATTTCCTTGCAGTAGAATTGCCAGGTGGAATTACGAATACTGAATTCCCTAAAAGTTACAGAAATGACTATACCCGGCAGTGTTTATGGATGACTCTCTGCACTGAACACCTAAATAGACTATCTGTGTTAAAAAGCATTCATCCAAAACTAATCTGAAAATCTGTTCAGTGGTGCACAAAATATCTGTGCTCCTTTTTCATGTTTTACTTTGAAACGTGATTGGGGAAAACTTATTTAAACAACGTTAGAACCAGGAAAACCGAGGGGAACGCTGGGTATGCAGAGATGGGTTCCTTTTTATTTTTAAGTGTGACCTCCACTCTCCATGGTGTCTGTGTTCTGATACATTTACCTGTAGATCAATTATATAATAATTTCTTTTCTTTAGTGAATATGTGTAAAACATATACAATACACTATTCCAAGTTTTTTATTTTTAATCTAAGTATTTTATAATCTCTGCTATTGTGATGTCTTATTAGCCGACACCATCTAGGCTTCAGGGTGGTCAGTTCAGAGTTTACACCATTTCAACGTGGGTGAATCCTCCTAGAATATGTATTGTCAGCTAACTGCTCTGAAAAAATGGAAACAGAAGGGGCAGACAAGTAGATATTCTTCAAAGAATGAGGGCAAGCTTTGAACATGTTGGATAGAAGACAACAGAATAAATAAAGAACTATGAATACGTCCATTAATTATTAAAGATTCAATAAATCAGGTAGCAAACAGGTTGAGGTATATATAGGCCATTTGGTATGTCTACAGAAATACTCATTGACAGGTTGTTGCAAAAAAAGAAAAAAATCTCACAGCTACAAAGTTTGAAAAGATATATTTCACCAGTGGAAACACTTGAAAAATAAATGGCACCATTGGGAATTCTATATACTCCTTAAAATTTCTTCGCTATTTCTTAGCATCTATGCATGTCGTGTGTTATATAACGATTTGAAAGACCTTGAAGGGCCTGTCTCCCCAAATTCCAGTTTCTCAGTTGTGTTTTTTCCACTGATTAATTTAGATTTTTTTTCTCAGAAAGTAAATCATCTTTTAAGAAATGCCTCAAAGCTTAGCCCAGAGTGATGAGAAAGCTTGCATCCTTCCATCAAAGAAGTTTCTTTCATTTTTCTTTTCACCTGGGTCACTAGCCGAGGTCTGTAAAAATGATTTTTATTCTTTTGTTTTGATGTAGTTGAAAAAATTCTGACAGGAAGCTAGGATCAGGAAACAAAAAATTATGTTTCTAAATGTTCATATATTGATATATAAAAACTATATGCCTGTAGGTACGTAGTTTTATTTATATTTTTCATGTAGTACAAGGAGATTAGAATTTTGCTTGCACATTTTTAATGTAGTTGTCCCTAATTAGAATATGTACAGTCGAACCATTGAATTCCAGTGATAAATTTTTCTGGATGAATTTCCACCAGGATTATTTAAAAAAAAATCCAGTACAGTTGCCCTTACAATTGCCTTTTCTAACAATTAAAATTTTTAAACCAATTTTTAGTTATAAAATAGTATCATGACATTATTATTTATTCTTTCATTATGTCTAACTTTTATATATTTTTCTTCCCTGGTCTTTTCTGTGAAACAGTGAATTTAGAGGTATTTTTTTTAAGACTTATTTTATTCTATTTTGAGAGAAAGTGAGAGAGAGAGAGGCCCAGAGCAGTCTCCATAGTTGTGCGTCATTAGTTGTGACATGGTTTCATTTCACACAGGTGGATGTGGAACAACATGGGGCAGGAACCGAACTGGGGGCCTCCCATGGGAGGTGAGAACCTTCAAGGCCATCTTAAAGGTTGCTGGTTGCACTGCAGTTCAGCATGTGGGTTTGCCTGGGCTGGGGCCGGGATTTGACCCCTGACTTCTGGGTTGCAATGCAAGCACTCAACCTGCTGAGCTATCCTGGCAAGTACTATTTTTCTATATATAATTACCAAGAAGTTTCTACTCTTTTGGGGATAAATTCCAAGTAGATCCTATTTGTTAGTACAGAACAAAATCTTTTAAATTAAACATCCTCCACTGCTCTATCTTTTAGGCTTAAAGTCAATCACATCTACTAGAATGCAAACTCCACACTGGCCAAGAATTCTGTTTCTAAGTTTCTAAACCCCAACACTATGAGCAGACCTTTTCTCTGGCATATTTGTGTGTGTGTGTGTGTGTGTGTGTGTGTGTGTGTTGTGTGTGTATGGATTGTGTTTTTATTTTCTACTTGCCAGTGGAAAAAAGCTGACGTTTGTTATAATCTCACAACTTTTTTTTATAATCTTCAGTACTTTGTCCCCTTGCACTAGAGTCTTCTTCACATCCATGAATTCTATCTATGTCCTTGCCCTCTTGGTATAAGAAAATAGATTCCTAACTCTTGTTTCTGCTTTTAATTAGAATATTGTCTCTGTGTGTAAAAACATCTATCTAAAATGAAAAGTTTAATTATAACAATTTTTTCATGAAAAACATTTTTTTTAGTTCTCCTAGAACCACAGTATGGCATCCAAAATGCAGATCATATTTGGACTTAATACGGTCTCTTTCCAGATTGTCCTATCTTTCTCAACCCAAGGTCCAATGACAGATTAATCATTACAGTTCTGAATGTGTTACTCACGTTACAGGCTTTCCTTACTGGACCACACAGGGCTCCACTAGGTGTGTTTCCAAACTTGAGTTCTAACACCAGCTCGTCCGTGTTGTCTTCTCTGATCCTCAGTCCTCTGACACTCCCACGTGTTTGTAGATTTCCCCTGCTAGCACACGTCCCAACACCATCGATTACAACTTCCTCGTCTCTCTGTGGACAAGACTGTGTGATGGGTCCTCTGCACTACCTTTCTGTCTATTCCCAGGTCTCCTATCTTATAAATGTTATGTATGTGCAGAATAAATAAAAATGTAAATACATTATATTAGTAAACAAAATACACATAAGAATATTATGTGTTTGTATATTACTTAGAATGTCTCTAATCTATATAAAATATTGCCATGTTTTATGAAGCCATCATGAAGGATTTAGAGTGGTGACAGTTTATCCATTTGTTTAAATACAGTCATAAAGGGAAGATTAAGAAAAGTCACCCAGTCCTTGGTTGATGAGGCAAATCACATTATTCCAGACCCCTTTCCTTCAAAAATTTGCATGCTGAGGACTGTCTTAACTTACTGACATAATATTTCCAGCACATTTTCTGGGATGAGTTTTGGAGACCAAAGGTATTGCTGACTTGGTAGCAATAGGAAGAAAATCTATGGCTTTAATTTTTTACTTTAAGTAATAGGCACGGAAAATGTGTGTTGGTCTATGGTGTGCAAGGTGAGGAAATAAGGTAAAGAAGTAGAAATACAGAGGTACTTTTGGCAAACTATTTGTTTTAAGAAGTTTGTAGGTTTTTGAAATGCCTGCAAATACACACAGGGCTATGCATGCACACACACACACGAATTAAATAGCTTTATCTGAACACAAGTTCCGTCCAACGGACTTGGGGTAGATGAAATATTCAGCTTTATTTTCCTTCTGTTTAGAGCTACTAAATCCACCATGAGTTACTATTACTCTCTGCCCCTTCTGAACACAGACTGAGCAAGATTATCTGAAGCCACGGTGGTTCCTGAGTTGCTCGCCTCTGCAGATTAAAAGGGAATGTACGTGGGGCACGGTCTGAACCAAGGTGAGGCAAAATAGTTACCTTATAACAGCGATGATGCCATCTCCTGCATCTGAGAGGGGCTGACCCGGGCACTCATCTGTCATAGTCATCAAGCCTTGCAAGTCGAGAAGTTGTGGCCGTCTTAACATTCTTCCCTCGGGGCAGAAACCGTCAGTGTGGCAAAGGAGGGGAAGGAATCTTTAGGGAGGACAAAGTCTGATCAATTTGTCTTTTAAGAAGTTGTTGACAAGGTCTCTAAAATTGCCACCTCGTAGACCATATTCACTTCACATGAACTGCTTGACATTTTACGAAGTGACAGATTTCCTAAAGACGTATTATTCTGTACGATGGACATTTACTCCCTTGTCACCACATGGTATTTGGGAGTAATTATGAGAAGTGGATGGAGTTTCTTCATTTCAATGAGTGTATTTTCAGTGGCAAGTGTTGTCCTGTGTTTAAAGTCTTCAAAAATATTTTTTGGATATTAATTTCTTGGAATGACACTTTGGAGATGAGCATAAAAATTCAGAGTAATGATTTGAAATAATTAAAGAGAGCTTAGTTTACACGTAAGTGTGCAGGGATGGCAGGTGTACACATTCGTATTGATACCTAATTGCTTTGTACATAATCAATCCGCACATCAAGACTGAGTGTGAGAACAGTGGTCTGAGAGAAGAGGTCAGCTGGGGAGTGTGTTAAATTGTTCTTAGCATGCTACTGAGTGTGTCCTACTGAGAAGAGTTCCTGAGTTGAGAATTACTCCATAGTGTGTTGTATTATATTTGGGCACATTGTGCTCCATATTCTAACTGTGCCATTTCGAACCACATATTTCTTACATGTCATTGACAGCCTCTGTTTTGAAGGGTCCAAGTTGACAACTACACAGTCTAAGCCTTGGAGACATGCATTTGTGCACTTGTTCACGAGCACATGACCCTTTAGTGAACAAGTCTACATTACTATGGCATTTTAAACACATTCACTCAACTCAAAGAGCTGCGTATACACTGGCCTCCCCAAACCCCAACGAGGATGTATAAGTCTGAGCTCTCTCTTTTGAGAAGGATTATGTGCTGGCAGCTGGAATTTTGACTGAAGACTGAAATTTAGGGGGAAGCTGGGATGGCTCAGCAGATTGAGTGCTTGTCTTATAACCCTGGGGGTCTGAGGATTGAATCCTGACCCTGGCCTGTGTGGACCCATATGCTGAACTGGGGTGTGCTTCCCAGTTGGATTCTTGCCGGGGGAGCTTCCCATGCAGAAGGCCTTGGGTTGGGTTCCCATCCTGCGTGGCCCCGGCCCACCTGTGTGGAATGAAACCATGTTGAAAACTGATGATGTACAACTATGGAGACTGCTCTGGGCCCTCCCCTTTCTCTCTGTCTCTCTAGGTCTCTGTCTCTCTCTCTCTGTCCCTGTCAAAAACAATAAAATGAATATTTAAAAAAATAATGATCTAAAGTGTAACAGGAAAAGTCAGTATTTCCATCACAGATACAACATACGTATATGTATTTTCTTATTTTTAGAAGAAAATAATTATCATAGTAAATGCTCAAAATATTCTTATATAAATAGGTATGTGTCCAAAATACAAAGGAGCAGAAGGGGGATCTGGAAGAAGAGAAAATATTTAATTCATTTGAGCTACCCTTGTGAGGATAAAAAGAAAATTGATTGTAGTTTATTAGTCCTTTCCAATAAACACTCATGAGTTTGGCTAACTGAATGCAATTGATACTAGTGGAATTGATGGTGCAGTAGAATACCCTAATTGGTATTGTTGAAACTTTTAATTCCCATTAAGCAGTTTATTTTTTCAAGGGTTAGTTGATGGAATTCTTGTTGATGAGTATCTCTAAAGCTTTGCTGCTTAACAAATTGGTTTATTGAATAGCTTTGCCCTATTTTAGATCAATTTACAGATATCTGCATTGCAATTTATGCAAAACTATGAGCATAGAAATAAATTTAAAGATTCACATAACATACTCAGTGTTTATGCTCCTTTCATTTCTTTCTAATTAAGAGGATCACCCAAATTCCAATGATCATGTTACATTAAAAGTGATTGTAATTAAAAATTTCAGTAGGCTAACTTTGATTGAATTGCACAGTGAGCTGAATACATGGCACACAAGAATCAATCCAAGTTGTGTTTAGTTTTACTACCTTTCTTATTTGCATTTTCACTGCCAGTTTTTGTTTTGTTTGTTTGTTTTAATAAATGAGAAAAACAGCTATCTTTCATAATTCACATACAAGTATCTACAACTGGTCTTTCTGTTCTGAAACAACTGAGATTTTAGTAAAGGATTCTGTGCAGAGGAAAAACACTTCAGTATCATACAGGTTAAATTGTCGTCTTGGCTAAATTGCAGAAGCAACTACCTGCTTATGCTAATCACAACAGGTGAGGAAAAGGACCAGTCGAAAATCACTGATTTAAACTAATCCCCCTTCTGCCCTACTCTCTTTGTCTCTCTCTGTCTCTGTCTCCCTTCTCTTCTTCTGCCCTACTCTCTCTGTCTCTCTCTGTCTCTGTCTCCCTTCTCTTCTTCTTTCTCTCTCTCTCTCTCTCTCTCTCTCTCTCTCTCTCTCTCTCTCTCTCTCTCTCTCTCTCTCTCCCCGCTACATTGATGTCCTTTTCTCCCTCAGCTAGCAAATGAATTTCTATCTCACTTTAGACCACTTCCAGGAATTCTCCTGTCCTAGACCACTAAGCATTTATTGTATGAGTGACTTGGTCCCTCTGTCCTTGGACTTATAATACTTAATGTCTTTAAACCCTACTTTGCAACTACGACAAATTATTTACTTTCCTCCCTCTTTCTGACAGACATACACACACACACACACACACACACACACACACACTGACACATATATGCATGTATTGCCTTGCTTAAGAGAAACTTTTACCCTCAGTACATATTTCTGAACTTATCTCTGTAAAGCAAATAAATACTGGAAGATCTAACATTCTGTGCTTGTAACTACAGTGCTCATAACTTTAAGGAAATCCAGAGATATGTGCAATTAACTCTCTCAATATACTTTTATATAAAAGAGTTACATAAAAATGAATCTGTGTACAAATGTGTGTGTGTATATATATATATATCAAATAAGTATTAGAAATATAATTGTTTTAATACATTTTTGAAGATTTATTTTATTGTCAGAGAGAGACAGAGAGAAGGGGGAGGGCCCAGAGCAGTCTCCATAGTTGCACATCATCAGTTTTCAACATGGTTTCATTCCACACAGGTGGGTGGGGGCCGCAGAGGGAGGAGATTAGGCTGGGGGCCTCCTGCATGGGAAGCATGTGCCCGAGATCCAGGGGCTAAACTGGGGGGTTGAGAATCAAACTGGGGGCCTCCCACATGGGAAGCTCACCCCAATTCAGCATATAGGTCCACATGGGCCAGGGCTGGGATTCGATCCTCAGATCCAAGGCTGCAAAGCAAGCGCTTAACCCACTGAGCCATCTTGGCTTCCCCTGTTTTAATAATTTTAAAGATATGAGTGACTGTGGCAATTTACCATCATGTATTTGTGTGTTCTTACTATGTATCCATTAATTCAAAAATAATCTGAGAATATGTGTTAACCTACAGAGTCCTTTGGAGAAGGCTAACTAAGCCTTTAGTTTCCATAAGTTTCCTGAGTTTTATTTTCCACCCAGAAAATGAAGTCGACTGTGCCTGTCTTAAGATGATGACAAGAATTCTCTTTTATAGGGAATTTGAAAGTATGCATAACATGGCATTAAAAAGAAACTCAGGAAGGGACTTAGAAGATGGTGCTTCTCATAATAGCTGTACTGGTTATTTCCTGTTCAACTCTCGGCCACCCCCTCATCCAAGGAAGCACCTGAATGCTAAGAATCACTGATTTCTTATGTGGATCAAACAAAATCATATATGAAAGTGCCTGGAAATACTTGAATTTATATTAAGTGTTCTTATTTTGTTGTTATTAATATTACTAATAATTTATTTATTTTTTTAAGTAAAAATATTGACACTCCTGAAATGTGACTAATGGCCTGGTATTAAAATAAAGCAATGTCAACTCTAATACCTGTGAGGTTGAGACATCATCCCTCTTTTGGCCTCATACTCTTTTCTGCAAACATAAGTTGTAATTCGGGTGCCAGTATGTTGTCAGTACAATTCATGGAGTTTAAATTAAGAACACCATATAATGAAGATCATATTTCCAACAAGCCTTTGGGTATATCCAGTCATTAAAATAAAGATTTCTAATGTGTTAAAACAAGCTCAGTATTTAAGAGGCGAGGTGTTTTATTAATTGTCATAGCTAGGATTTACTGAGTAGTGAGTGACCACATGCAAAACACTATGGTGACCACTCACTGTAAATTCTTCCATTTAATTATCACTATAGCCCATAAAGGTATATGGTATCATTGTATACTATCTCATTTAATATTTGCATTAGCTCTATGAATTTGATAGTATTATTATCCCAATTTAATAATAATCATGAGACTATGACTTAGAGAGACTAAGTCACTTTCCCAAGGTTATAATGCAAAGTTTATTTTGGGTGTATCTGTGATCCAAAAGCCCCTAATTACTTCTAGAACTAAGACCATGAGCACTTCTCTTCAAAAAATAAATAGATTTAGATTAACATGAACATGGGACAAAACATTGGGACAAAAATAAAAAAATTTGACCTTATTTTCTGTGAGCCCCCCATGTTACAAATGTCAATTAAATGTCATCATTCAAAAACTCATTGGAAAGAGAGGTAGGATAAAATATATATTTTTAACCTTCTAGTATCCTGTTGTTCAAAAATAGTAATGAGACACAGTACTGGAACAACTGGACAACCACATACAAAATAATAAATCTAGATACCAATCTTACACCCTTCACAAAAAATTAACTCAAAATGGATGATAAGTCTAAATGTAAAATGCAAAACTATGAGTATAAAACTCCTAGAAGATACTATCAGAGAAATCCTGTAAGACTTTGGTATGACAATGACCTTTTTTTAGATAACTCATCAAAGGGACAAGCCAATAAAAGCTGCAGTTTATTCAAAGTTAAAGCATCTGTTCTGCAAAACAACACTGTCAAGTGGTGAGAAAACAAGCCACAGCCTAGAAGAAAATATTTGCAAAGGATACATATGATAAATTACTAATATTTAAAATATGCAAACAACTCATAACTCAAAAGTGAGAAAACAAACAACCTGATTTAAAAATGGGCCAAAGACTTTAAAAGACACTTCAGCAGAAAAGATATACAGATGTCAAATAAACCTATGTCATCAGGAAAATACCAATTAAAACAAGGAGGTACGATCACATCCCTATGAGAATGGCCCAAGTTCAGAAGACGGAGAATGTCAAATGTTGGCAAGGAGGTGGAAGAGCGAGTACTCTTGTTCACTGTTGGTGGGGATGCACAGTGGTAGAGCTACTTTGTAATCAGTTTAGTGTTTTCTTAAGAAAAGAAAACTGAAGAATTGGGGGAAACATCTCAGCTATGGAGGTCCCCGCTGAGGAACAAGGCACCCCAGCCCTACCCCTGGATTCCCACTCCGCAGCACCAGTATCAGGAAGAGAAGTCTCTGCACCAACTGGCTGTGGAAATCAGCAGGGACTCAGTCTAGGTGACCAGGAGGGGCTCTAGACCTAGGTGTCCTCTTAAAGGGGCCGAGCACAGACTCATTTGCTCACAAAAAGCAGCTTGAAAAGCCACAAGGGCGTATCAGAACGAACTGACTTGTCGGGATTCAGAGCGAGAGCTGGAAAGGCAGGTCTCTTCAGGGCTAACATGCCAGCAGGTGCCATGGTTCTTTCATGGAGCTTCCCTTGGACTCAACCTGCAGGTGCAAATGGCCTCCAATCTGTGTCTCCATTGATCTGGCTAACACGGCTCTTGCCCCACCCTGGAAGTCTCTGAGACCCCATCCCATTCCATTTCACAGCCTTGCTGGAACCATTCTTAGAGGCTAATCCACACAGTTTAAGGCCCACACTGTAGACTTTCCTACAACCTCTCAATGGTTCTCAAGCCCCAAACAAGCAGCAGCCATCCTCGGTGTGCTCTACATATCTTGATACGCAGGCCCAAGACCTGCACTAGCGGCAGCAGGCCTCAGTTCACACCATCATATCTGGGCACCTACAAGCCCAGGTAAGCAGCTACCCACTGCAGATCATTCTGCTGCTCCTACCAGGCGAGCCTGGGCTGAACACAGACTGCAGCTAAGACTGGCCCACTCTGGAGCCCCTCCCGAGAAACCTCAGAACCATCATGCCTGGTTGCCAGCTTCAGACCACACGGAGCACGCACCCACCTCCTCTACCAATGATACACCCTCCACAAAAGGTGGACTCAGCAGGCACCCACGTCCTGTGGCATCCGCCCCTGCAAAACGACTTGTTCACTCTAGTTACAACTGGCTTCCAACCCAGTTCCTGCCCTGCACAGCCCCGCGCCCACCTATGGAGTGACACTATATGGAAAACTAATGCTGTCAACTATGGAGACTGCTCTGGGCCCTCCCCATTCTCTCTGTCTCTCTCTGTTTGTCTCTCTGTCAAAAAAAAAAAAAACCAATTAAAAATAATTTCTTTGATCTCATACTTTAAAGGGAAATGCATGTCAGGAAATTTTTGGAATATTAGCAAGGTTTTAGAGTCAAGTGATAAAAAAGATTTTATTAAATAGCCCCCCACTTTTTAGAAATAAAATGCCCACTGTGGCTATTAGAATCACAAGCATGGTCTTTCCCTCTTTCCTTTTCTTTTATATGGCAAGTAAGATAAACAAAATGAAAATCTAAACTTAACACATCTTTGCAGGATTTATCTGTTGAAACGATTTTAGAGAATCCTGTTCATACACGACACGAAGGATAGAGGAAAGAGTTGGGGAAAACTGTGAGAGAAGCCCCAAGACCATTGTGCACTGTGATCTTTCAGCTTAAAGTCCAAGGATTGGGGAAAGCTGGGACGGCTCAGCGGGTTGAGCGCTCGCTTTGAGGCCACGAGGACCGAGGATCGAATCCCGGCTCCGGCCCAGGCAGGACCCACGTGCTGAACTGGGGAGTTCCCACAGTTCGGTTCTCTAGCTGTCTCTGTCTCTGTCTCTCTCTCTATCTGTCAAAAGTAAAATAGAAATAAATATGCACTGAAGACAAAAAGATAA
>PVKE010003327.1:0-40825 GCA_004027555.1 Craseonycteris thonglongyai | reverse complement strand
AAAAGTCCAAGGATAATAAAAATAGAGACTGTGTTTAAAACATCATCTTGATAAGAGATTTTTTTTTTATGGGTAGGTGGGGATAGTTGAGAATAAAATAAAAAATCGCCTGGAAAATTACTGACTCTTGGTGGAGTACAGGACACATATCAGTGAGCAGAACACAACTGATACTGATAATATTGAGACCCTGTACTCAGAGGACACAGCCCACGAAGCTCTGGAAGATGAAAAGGTTCACTCTAATCCCCTTCACGAAAGCAGACTTTCTACCGAGAAGATAATTTAATCCTAGGAGCATGAAACTTACAAAAAGGGGGTGTTCTTTCTCTTTATTTTCATCCACACCCTCCTTCTCTGTTGTATCCAGAAAATAGACACAATCTCTGAGAGTCCAGTGGGAAGATGGATCATAGCTGACCTGAGACAAGAAAGTGATAAAGTAAATTGACATCTCTGCTCTACATTCAAAAATAAACTTGCCTTTAACGAAGGCACTCCTTACTTAATGACCTGGTTCTTTTCCTTCAGTTAGGTCCGTAAGGGAATGGTCACTAAGTGAGCAGCTTATAGGTAAATGTCTTGTGGTGTGTTCCAGGGCCGTGGGGTATGTGCTTGTCAATAGATGTCATGCGACACCATACTTACCAGCAAAGATGTGTCTTACTTGATTGTGAATTTGCGTAGTGAATCCCAACAAACTGCAGGAATAAGACAAAGACTAAAAAAGGGAATTTCTCACACTCACATAGATTGAGAAAGGGGAATCCTTACCCTGGAGAACTGGACATAAAACTGAGTTGTTGTTAAACAGGTAGGTTGTTAAGTGAGGAGTGACTGTACTTGATTCCCTGATTAATTTCTTGACTTATTTTTTAAAAATTGCATTTGCTGAAAATGATATGCAAGCTTGAAAGAGCTGTTGGTAAGTAACAAGTGTACTACATGTCATTGTGTCTATGATGATTCAGATGGTCGGTATTTCTTATGTTAATGATGAATAGAAATAAAGTTTATTTCCACATGATGAAATAAATTTTCTATTTTCAGCTGGAGCAATAAAAGTAGTGATAGCGCTAAACATTTTACAATCATGGTTTTATTTTTCTTCCATAACCACAGTGTATTTAACACCTTTCAGTGTGTACTTTAAGAGGATTGTCTGTGTCTTACTTAATTGTAGGATGTCTTCTCCTCGCCATTAACAGGTTTGGAGAGACATGACTATCGATTTCTAACTTCACATCCATCCTGCATACTCAAGAAGTCCACACTCGTTTTATCAAATAGACGCTGACTGACGTGACAGTCATGCCTCCTCCTATAGGAACCGTTATAGAAGTTTGACCTCCCCAAAGAACCCCACTGAGCTCAACTTGGTCCAAGAAATTATTGGCCACAGAAAACCTGCCCCACAAAAATGAGCAATTTCTTTTTATTTTTAAATGACTACAAACTGCTCTGCTACAGCCAACCAGGGGCTGAGAAGTACACGTGACAACCAGTCTGAAATCTAGTCAACTCCCACTTCCAAAAATCTCACCTGATAGAAAAAATGACTACAAACAGGGGCTTTATCCACATATTCTCTTTTTACTTTACGAAACACTCTCTCCTCTCCAATGCTTCTGAACTCCTGCAACAAATAGGTTTCCTCGCCGTAATTTATGAATAGGTAGTAATTGTTCATTTTGTCTCAAGCTTAGCTTCTCTCTTGCACAAATCTGTAATAAAAAAGAAGTTGTGGTACATTTACACAATGGAATACTAGTCAGCCATAAGAAAAGGTGAAATACAGCCATTTGTGACAACATGGACAAACCTTGAAACCATCTTATTAAGCAAAATAAGTCAGATTGAAAGAATCAAGAAACATGTGGTCTCACTTACAGGTGGAAAATAGAACTGAAAATAACAAAGAAACAAAAACTCATGGACTCAGTAAATAGTTTAGCGGTTACCTGAGGGTAAGGGGGCAAGTGGGTGGGAGAGATGGGGGGAATAAAGTGAAGGCATCAAATATGGTGATGGAAAGAGAACTGATTCTGGGTGGTGAGCACATAATGCAACACATAGATGATGTCATGTAGAGTTGTACACCTGGAGCCTATGTAATTTTTACCAACCAATGTCACCCCAATAAAATTAACAATTATAAATAAATAAACAAACAAACAGTGGTTGAGTGAAAAAAAGAAGTGTGTTACATTATCTTTTTAGTGTATTATTTTAAATTATCCAAGTTAACATTAATACAAATCAGTAAGAAATTATAATTCTTTCCAGAGAAGGTTTTGGTGGCCCTTTAAGTAGGAAGCGTCTTGTTATACATTCACTGATGGACATTCAATGTGTCTTCCATATCGGATTAGGACAAAATTCACTGTTCTCTAATCGTTAACAACACAGATGCACTCTAATGGTGACATTTTTTATACTATATCCTGACGCACCTATCTCAGAGCATTTTCAGCCTTTTGGTGGGCATTGTTACAGCCCCAGGGAATTGTTTTCCCTTTTGTCTAGAGGTAGATTTCCAGGCTGAATTTTTTAATTATGTAGCAATTGAAAGGTTAACACCTTCTGTCAAACAACAGAGGGACTATCCTGTGGTAATAAGATTCCACTGCACCTCTGCTGGGTAATGTCTAAATATAAGTAGCTTGACATGTCAGTCACATTGTGTAGAAGTTAATGTGGAAGAGTTTATCACACACTTATTCTTTTTTGTTTTCCCTAGCTTTTCAATTGTATCCCAAAGAGCTAACTATTAACCTTTCATGGCCTAATCTATCATTTGTTTTCTGGCCAACAGCTGATTTACTTGACTGAAATTCGCCGATGTAAGAAGCGAAGGATCAGGCATTGAATGGAAACATAAGAAAAAGCTCAACTCCAGGAATTTAAACCCTTCTAACCTTAGAAGAACTCATGATGAGTGTATAGCCATAAGATGTCAAGAGGTTAATAAGAATTGGCGGGTTTCCATGTGATTAGATGACAGAATTACAGCTCAAAATGCCACAGTTTCTATTGGAAATATATGCATCTAGAAAGATAACCATTGCAAAGACATCTGTCTACGGTCTATAAATTATTTCTTATACAATTATCAGTTACTTATCTTTCTACCGTGAATCTTAGGCCACTTTGAAAACATGGCATCAGAAAAGATGAGAACACTGAAACAGGCTCCACCATTTGCATTTAATGATCTTATTTGAAAAACAAACAACCTGTTTTCAAATATGAATACACTCGGTTTTTCAATTCAAGGTATTAAGACCTAAAACACAGATAGCCCACTACATGCCTTTCCATTAGGGCTGACTAATTTGAAAGGTATAAGCCCTGTTAATTTAAATCAAATTTAAATTTGATACTTAGGTGTCTCCACAAACCAGCCCTTTGCCTTCATTAATTTCACTATTTGTGTATTCACTTCCAATGTCTATTACTTCATTAGATTGTAAGCTCTACAGACTCAGAGATCTCAGTTTACTCCTGACTGTATCTTATAGAATCTACCCGAACATTTATCACAGATTTAATGTTTTAAGTAGAAGGAATAAACAATTAGAAAAAGAAAAGACATACATATAAGTCTTTTGGCACTATCATGGCGTACATGTGCTCTTACTTTATTTTTCTATATTAGGCTCCATAGTATTCATTTATCTGCATCTTCACTTTAGGCTGTTATGATTGTTTCCGAAGACACTACTTCCATTGTGCACACATCTATGTTTACACAATTTCCAGCCAATTGGTTTATTGAAAAAGACATAGTCGAAATGCTTGTTTGTTACAACATAGAATTAAATGTTTAATTTTTTCACACAACCCTTTTTCTTCCCCCCACACTTCTTTTTAATTGATGATTGCAAATTTGTTTGGACACAATCTGACCAACCTTATCAGGTTAACAGAGCCATCAGAAGATACGTAGTTAGGACCCAGAGGCTTCAAAGGCCATGTCTGCTGATTAGCACAAAACAGTGTGTTGCTGATACTGTCAAGACGCTTCTCCATTTCCTCGACTCGAATTCTCACTTCATTGCTTTGAACCCCTATAGGACAGCAACAGGTAGGGGTGTCCACAAGAATACGCTTGTTCTCTCAGAAATTCAGTACAGAGGGTAAACAGCTACACAACTGGCCAAACGAATAGGTATAGAAGTGCGTGACTTAGATATTTAATAAATGCACGAATCTTTTACAAGGTCTTGTGGGCCTTCCTCAGAATTGCTGAATTTGATTAATGCATGTAGATTTTACTTAGAATAATTTCTGTTTAAAAACAAAGTTATCGATTTTGTTTCATTAGATGTTACAAACGTCATGTTAAGAACCTAGATATAATAAGGTCATATTTTGTTAAATATTTCTGTAATTATAAGAAATTGTATTCAAAATGAAAATTTAGAGAAATAACTCTAATTCACTCTCTGTCTTTTGTTTTGTTTTCTGTTACAAACAGACAATGTTTATAAGTACTTTAGGGCCACACGTGGACAACCCAAAAGCTCTACATGTACTCTCTGTACTCTTCTTAGTATTTATTTTCGTCATTGAGTGTTGCCTTAGTTGAGGCTATGTGTGCTTTAAATAAGTACCACAGAAGAACGAGCAACCTATACCTTGGGCACTAGAACCTTATGGAGCAAAATTTGCTATTAATACTCTAAAGTGTAACTAGCTGCAATTTATCCAGCCAGAGAATGAAGGCAACTCTACTATCCTGTCATTGAATGGACATTATTTCAGTACCACAGAAAGTTCTACTTGAACCCATGAGAGGCTCCAATGGTTTAAGTGAAAACCAGGTTGGTTGAACTACGACTGCAACAAACCTGCAAGAACTGATCATGGTTCTGGGATGAGAGTTGGATCCTGAGCTATGGATATTGGGGGCAGACCCAGACTCATAGTATTTACATAGAGTTCATTACTCAAATTTCAATAGTCATCCATGTCTCTTTTTATAGGTAATGGTAGTAAAGCTTGCACCAGAAAAGTGCAGGATATACAACTTAGAAAAACAGATATAATATGTTAAAACCTACTTGGGAGAATCTGTCTTGGAGTAAACCATTAAAATGAGAAAATGAACATGACATATTTTGCCACTCCCACTTACACTACTGAAACTGCCTTTCAAACATACAGTAAAAGCAGAACTGTTGGCATAAAAATGAAAAAGCTTTCATTTTATCAATTAAAAAATAAATTATTTCTGAACTACAGCTGGTGAATATTATATGGATACTATTTTGTACTAATTAAATCAACTGGCATGACAGATTTCTTTTCTCTGGAAATATTGCTAAAACCTATTTAAAGTAGTAGAACGTTTTATGAGGTCGGGAGGAATTAGACTATATATATTTTTAGTTTCCTCACTCCCCACATTCTATTACCATTACCTATGAAATTAGATAGACTATGTCTAAAATACTTAAGGCAACCTACATATCATTCTTGTTTATTAGTGTGTAGAAAAAAACATCCTTTAAGCTTTTTACACTGTAGTTCACTCCTCATTTTAAAAACAGGCTTGAATTGTGTTGAATCCTAAAATCAAAAACTTGCCTAGAAACAGCCTTCACAGTCTTTTTTGATAACCTTTTTTCTCTCGCTCTCCATTCTCTTTTTCTGGTAATTAGCTGGACATTTCTTTCAGTAGTCACATGGCTTCTCCAAACCCAGGTCCAATTTGCACGACGTGCTCCATTCTCTGAAAAGATTGCTTCTTCCTACCCTCAGCTATTGACGGCCTCCATTAAAATGTTCATGTTCCCAGAAGATTTTTCAGTGAGTCAAAAGAAAAGTAATTGGATTAAGAAAAAAATATATATATATGGGGTTACTGGGATGGCTCAGCGTGTTGAGCGCGTGTCTTGTAGCCACAGGGTCCAAGGATCGAATCCTGGTCCCGGCCCTTGCAGACCCACATGCTGAGCTGGGGTGTGTCCCCAGTTTGGTTCTTGCCAGGATGTGTTTCCCACGTGAGAGGCTCCCAGCCCAGTTCCTACCCTGCGCGGCCTCCGCCCACCTGTGTTCAACAAAACCATGTCAAAAACTGATGACATACAACTATGGAGACTGCTCTGGGCCCTCCCCCTTCTCTCTGTCTCTGTCTGTCTCTCTTTCTCTCTGTCAAAAACAATAAAATAAATCTTTTAAAAAATGAATAAATAACTTCTTAAAGTGTATACTTCTAAAAAAGTTGGGGCAGATTTCTTTGTACATACGATCTCTCATTGGTATAGGTAATAATTCTTTCGACAGAAAGTTGACCTAAATTACTTTTTAATGTCATTTCCTTTGCAAGATACTAGAAAACAAAGTGAGCTATTAGAAGAGTTTGTGGAGATAGATTTAGATAGACCATTAGATAAATCTTAATAGGCATCAATCACAACACTTAGGAAACTACCCACTTGGCCTCTCATGAAGCTGTACCTGCTGGGTGTTAGGATAAGTATTAATAGTAGAATATAAAATATAAAGTCGCCAAGGGGAAGCCAGATGGCTCAGTGGGTTAAGCGCTCACTTTGCAGCCCTGGGGACTGAGGATCGAATCCCGGACCCGGCCCGTGCGGAACCATATGCTGAACTGGGGAGTGCCCCCAGTTCAGTTCTCTCTCTGTCTTTGTATCTCTCTCTCTCTCTCTCTCTCTCTGTCAAAACCAATAAATGATTAAATAAATAAATAAATAAAAGTATCTTTAAAAAAAAAAAATTTTTTTTTAAATAAAAAAAAAAATAATTTAAAGTCGCCAAACCCTGAACTAGCAAAATGAAAATGAGTAACAAAACTTAGTAAAAACTTCATATGAACAAGAAAAGACCTCATACAAACACAAATTAGTCTAATCATAAATTACCAAGGCTTTGTTTTATCTAGACTTTAAATTTTGATTCTAAAGCCGGGTTCTATTTTTAAACATTTATATTTAAATGTCTCTCAAAAACATTAGTAGATCATATTTATCTTATTTCTGCACTAGGTTCAAGGTGCAGAGTTGTCCAGCTTAATTAAGTATTAAAAAGAGCTTGTTATTATTAATGAAAGTTTTTCACAGCAAAGATAAATTAAGGGGGGAAAAGAAAAGTTAAACATTATTATACAAGCTTATTATTGAATTTTGCAGATTTTGTGATACTTCACATGCAAGAGAATAGTAAAAGTTTATGCTAATAAATCTCCCACAGACTAATGACACAAAGAGCACATTATTACTTTTTAGACATAGAAAATAGCAAGCCGTTCACATCATCTTATATAAAACCCACAGTTGAATGGCTTTGTTTTTGTATTTCAAAATCGTCCTACCGGACCCCTCCCCGTGCTGATTTACCAGGCAAAACACATACCCACTCGAATTAGCACGTAGAAAAGAACATTTTCAATTTGGAATCATAATTTGCTTTGAATTTCCATTAAACATTGAAGTTAAAAGTAGTTTCCCAGAGGTACAAGTAAACATTTAGCATATTATTAGCTTCCATTTATTAGTTTTGACATAAATTAAAGTCAGATTTAATTCTTTGAATTCTAAATAATGGCTTAGTCATGTATAAGAATACATAGCAATAAATTATTATTATTATATAACTATCTTGAAATTCGTTCAAAATTGCTCTTTCCCCAAACTGTTGAGAACTTTCCAGAAGAATTTAACATTTTATTTATTTTCGAATACTATCACATGCTGCATTACTTTATTTTCACATGTGTTTTGTGGTCATAAATGGCTTGTCCTGTGAGTGCATTGAGTCTTTGACCATTCGAAAATAGGAACTCAAATATTAAAGCCGTGAGCTCTTGCCTTGCAATCATGAGGTCCAAGGTTTGGTTCCCAGCCCAGCCAGTGCAAACCCGTGCACTAAACTGCGACACAACCGGTAACCGCTGGGACGGCTCAATGGCAAAGGTTCTCACCTCCCAGGCGGGAGGCCCCCAGTTCAGTTCCCACCCCCCACAACCTCACACCCACCTGTGTGGACTGAAACTGTGTCACAACTAATGATGTGCAACCATGGAGACTGCTCTGGGCCCTCCCCCTTCTCTCTCTCTCTCTCTCTCTCACACACACACACTTTGCCCCCCACCTTACCTTCTCCCACACAATAAAATAAATGTGAAAACAAACAAACATTAAAGCTTGAGCATCCTTAAGTAATATCGCATGTGAGAGAACACAGCTCTTCAGACAACTTAGGTTCAATTTTAGTTCTGAATCTTTAGATGACAGCTCTGTCATTTCACATGTCCAATAAGAAAATGAATATCTTAGTCCCTTACTCCTATTGGAGGCTTTCAAAATAGACACCTGGAACCTATATAATCTTTACTGACCAATGTAACCCTAGTAATTTAATAATAAAAAAAAAGAGTGAGAAAAATGTAAGAAACTAAACGTATAATGTATAAGAAGTTTTTGTGAAGTGCTCCACAAATAAAGATTAGCATAAAGAAAGTCCTATTTCAACAACTGGAAAGACAAAGGTGACCAACCAAGACAGACATAGCACTCCGTATAGCAGCTCACACGATTGGGGAAAAGTCTAGGGGTACAAACAATAAACATAAAAGAAAAATAATATTTCAATGAGTGCTGAGTGCTATAAGCTAGACGAAACAGAGCAATGTGGCTGTTGATTCATACACAAGAAGGATATTAGGGGTTGATATACTGCCACCCAAGATGGATTATTTTGTGTTTTTAGGGCCCCTTTTGGCTTCTGTCCTGAGTACTGACTATTGCATTACATGCTCTTTATTTCTTCATCTCTCTCTCCATACTTCTACACAAAGACATCAGTAAATTTTCATGAAATTGTATGGCTATGAATTTCATCTTACCTGTTCCCTAATGTTCTCTATTTGATGACTGATAGGACGTACGATTCATTGTCTGATCCCAAGGTTAATGGCAGGCCCATTTTACTAGATAGCTATCCTGATTAAAGTATTTAAAACAAAGCTACTGCCTGGATATAACGTGTAAGATTAATTAGAGGAGCAGCTGTAGAATCAGGATCAATCTTTTTTAGAATCTTTGGCCTGAGAGAAAAATGGAAGATTATTTTTTCACTCCTGGTTCACTCATCCCTTTGCACTGTTTATTAAATAGTCTGAAGGCCTTCTAATTAATAACGAGAGGCCAGAAAATAAGTGAGGTCTGCACACTGATATTTTGTATAATTTGTTAGAGGCTAAAGAAACAGAGACTATGAGACATCTAGTAAAAAAAAAAAAAAATGTGTGTGTGTGTGTGTGTGTGTATATATCTATCTATATATATATATATATATAGATAGATAGATAGATATCCATAATTTAAGTTGGCCGGAAATGAGACCACCTGTCTCCTGGGAAGGTTCATAGCCTGTTTCTACATCTAAAGAATAGAAGAATATGTAGTGGGGACTTAATCAGTTACCCTGGATAATTCATGCAAAATAAATATATTAAAAAAAGAAAACTAAAATTTTATACTGTGTCAATTTATAGATTTTTCAACAATCCACCTGAGAAATAGACCCCATACAGGTCAGTTGAAATTGGTTACACTTTGTGTTACATATACTATACATCAATTGAAATTAGTTATACTTTGTCTTTGAATTGTGACTTTATAATACATTCTCAGTGAGTTATATTAAATATGGCCTATTAGTAAGATTTTCATCATAGCCTAATAAATATCTCTAGTGCTATAGCGTTTTTGTTTGTTTGTTGTTGTAGTTTTTATAGTTCATTACAATTACATTTTTGTTTACAGCTTTTGAAATAATAACTTTGGGGAAATGGACCAAATATATAGCATTTAACTTAAATTTCTCTTTTTGTCACATCAATTCACTCTTTTCCCCATACAGATTTTATTGGCCCTTGAATTCTTATTTGTAAAGGAAACTTCCCTGTTCAGATTTTCACAAACTAATATAAAAAAACTTTATCTGTCTAAAATTTTGTCATCCCTCAAGTGTGCTCTCAAAAGTCATGGTGCAGGCTTAGACCTCCACTGACCAAGAGTTGTACTCCAATAAATTTTATTTTGTGATTATAATGGGACAGAAGTTCAATACGAAGAAAATTTGAGGCTCATAAAAATCAGATCTGTAGTCAGTCGGTGAAGACAGCCTTGTAAATGGCTGTGCACAAAAAAATGTAGGGTTAAGCATTTGGACAAACTCGCAGCTGTTTCTTAAAATAACATCTTTGCCTAACAATTCAATCAGGGGAAAAAAAAAAAGATTGTTGCAGATTTATTTATTTATTTTTTACTAATCTAATATCAAGTGTTTAAATAAATTATTTTGCCCCACCTTGTTCCCCTCCATCACCATTTTCAAGACAAAGATTTTTAACTGTATAATCATTATGCTATAGATCCTCAAAGAAAGAAAAATACTTTTTTTTCTGAAAAAAATAAACAACTCTAATTCCTTGACCCAAGTTTCACAATGTGTAATAAAATCAAGTGTTAATTAGAAAGCCCCATTTTTATGGTGTAGCTCTTTCATCTTCGTGACTGTCTCTGCATTAAGAATGAAATTTTCTGAAGTTCAGCATCTGCAAAAGAAACTAGACTTCTAAATATTTAGATAATCCGTGTATTAAAATAAATCTAAAAAGAGAATTAGCTAAATCACAAACAGGTCAATAATATTTAAAGACATTTTACATTTTAATTCATTGGTAAAGTACATAGTTGTGCCCCAGTGCATTGACGGAGTGGAATTGAATTTCCACACAAACCATTTACTTAGTACACTGTTGTGCATCTACTGAATATAGGTTCTTGAGTTGGGACATGTAAGTGATATACCAAGGAGATGCTCCAAGACACCTTCTCCTGCAGAGATTCTTAAACAAGTCTTTTGTGCACTGATAAGGTTGAGATACTCTATTAAAAATTAACATTCTACCACTTCATCATATACCTGTGGTTTTAACCATCTTCCACAAGATGTAAAGATCTGTCACAAAAAGGACAAATTAGAGAATAAGCTTCACTTTAAACACCCAAGGGAGGATGGAATGGTAGCAAGAAAATAAACTCACTGCATTCATTCTATACATTATGAGAATTATTGTAAAACACCAAGGATGATATATGTAGTTCAGTTTACTTATTTGCCTGTCATGAAATTGTAGAAGTCTCGTATGGCACACGGTGAAATTGTCAGTTATGCTGCTGGGGTGATGTAACAAAATACAAAAAAAAAATTATGAACAGAGACGCCAGGATGGCTCAGCGGGTTAAGAACTCACTTTGCAGCCCCGGGGACCGAGGATCGAGTCCAGGCCCCGGGCCGTGTGTGGATCCACATGCTGAACTGGGGAGTGCCCCCAGTTCAGTTCTCACCGGGTGAGACCCTGGCCCAGTTCCTGTCCTGTGCAGCCCTGCCCACCTGTGGAATGAAACTATATGGAAAAACAAATGATGTGCAATTATGGAGACTGTTCTAGGCCCTCCCCCTTCTCTCTCTCTCTCTCTCTCTCTCTCTCTCTCTCTCTCTCTCTCTCTCTCTGTCAAAAACAATAAAAATAAATCTTGAAAAAAAATTACAAAGAATCAAAATGTTAAAAACGAAAGCGTCTTTAGCAATGATCTAGTCCTGCTCATTTAAAGGATACAGAACCTGAAGCCAACAACGGAAAATGTGATCTCATCATCCCCTCAAGATTAGTTACCATGCTATTGATCACTGATTAAATGCTAGTCACTCTGTAGAACACTACATACAGTCCCGTAAAATAGCAATTTTGCATAAGAGAAAACAAGGGCTCATTAAAGTTAATGTAATCTGTCCAAACTCACATAGGTGGTGCAGCTGGGAATCAAATCTGGCCCTGCTTGACCCCAAATTTCATGTTCCCTTTATAATTTGATTCTAATGCAAACTTCTGTTACATTATAATCACAGACATCCTTTGCCATAATAATAATACATGTGGGTTAATGTGTAATTAAGCCTCCTGACTTGTACTTTGGCTTGCACATTGATTAGAACAATTCTCTGAAAACCACAGGCATGTGAGGGAGGAGGAAAAGAAGGAGAAGAAGGAGAAGGAGAAGGAGAAGGAGAAGGAGAAGAAGAAGAAGAAGAGAAAGAAAGAGGAAGAGGAGGAGGAAGAAATTGAGCACAAATGTTGATACAGTGAGCAGGTATACTGTCACTTATTGCAAACATATTCAACCCAGAAATTGCCATTATGTGTTAGCTTTAAAATTGTATCCACATAGAAATAAAAGTACTCATATTTCCATCTCCGCTTCTCACCCTATAAACCTCTATATTTTACCTCACCACTGAATGCTGAGAGAAGATTGCTTTCTGTTAAAACTACGAGCTCTACCTCCGTTTTTGTTGTTGTTTTGTAATTTTCCTGTAGAAATCTTAACAGAATCATATTTACAAATAATAAAGTCTATTTCTTTTCTGTATGTAGAATAGGTTTAGCTATTCCTCAATAGTTGAATAAGTTCCATAAGATGGATTCCCATTTGCTAAGAAAGATAGCCATGGAAATTCAAAGAATCTTAGTAAGATTTCAAAGAATCTACTGCTCAAGAATCCCCAGAGACTTCAGAGGCTAGTTAACTATCTTATTTTCTAGATGAATAACTAAGTCCAGAGCATTTTACCAATTATTTTCAAAGTCATAGGTCTTGTTAGTGATAGATAACCAATCTCATCCTATCTGCACTGAGTCATGTTGTCTGTCTATAACATTATGATTTCTATAAAGTCTCGTCTGTCATGGATTTAAGTACTGATGTGAACAATAATGATGATCAAAACAAAGAACCCAAACTGCAAGCAACACTAGTCTGGGTGGTGAGCATATAATGCAACACATAGATGATGTCATGTAGAATTGTACACCTGGAACCTATGTCATTATTACCAACCAACGTCACCCCAATAAATGTAACAATAAAAAAATTGTTTGCATAGTTTAGAACATGGTCATTTAGAGGCCTGTAGGAACAACTTCCAGGGTGAAATGCAAAGGGTAAAGCATAAATATGTTTAGGTAGGAAAAAAAATCCAGCCATTGTCAATATAATGAGAATGGCTATATGGCTGGATACTTTCTGGTGTAGAAAGTATCAGAAAGTTCAGATACTTTCTGAACTGCCCTCGTACATCAGGATGCTGCAATACCACAGTGCAATCCTGACAAGGATCATTCAAAGTCGGTTTAAGCTCCACAAGTTAGTAGCGCGGTCCCAACATGATTGCCCTCGCTTCAGTATCTTCAGCATACCGGCACTATGAGCCAACGGGCTAAAGATTTAGGGTTTTCCATGATCCCCTCAGGTTCGGTTGTTTATTAGCATGACTCATAGAACTCAGTATAGCAGCATACCTATGGTAATAATTTTATTATAAAGGATACAAATCAGGACCAACCAAATGAAGGAACATATAGAGTAAGGTTTAGTAAGGTCCTGAACGCTGAGCTTCTACTGCCTCCCAGTGGGATTCAGGTGCCTCTTCTTTCTGGCTTATGTCTGTTCACAGCCCTGAAGTTAAGTTGATCCTCAATGTCTAGAGCTTTTATGGAGGTTTCATTATGTAGTAACGATTGACTGAATCCTTGGACACATGACTGAACTCAATTTAGCCCTTCTCTTCTCCCCAGACATCAGGATTTCAAGCTGATATTTTGCGGCTCAAGTGCCCAAACCTCTAAGCACATGGTTGGTCTCCCTGGTGTGACCATTCCCCACCCTGAGTCATCTCACTGGCGACAAGTCAGGTGTGGTCCAAGGGCCCACCAGGAATAATAAAGGCATGCCTATCTCGTGGGCATTCCCAAGGATTCAAAAACTCTGTACCAGGCACCGTGGACAGAGACCATTTTATACCACAGTGTACTTGTTGAATTAAGGGGATATGTTCTTCTTGCCCCTACAACCTACTATGCTGAAGAGATAGACTATTGTACCCTTTAAGGTACCATTAAGAAAGGGTGAGTACTGCTCTATGGACCCTGTGTGATTATGTGCACAATAAGTACTTTCTCGTTATTGTTAATCCAAAATTTCAAAAAGAAAGTAAAAATTTTGAGTTTCAACCTATTAAAAATAAGATACAGAGAAATTGATAAGTAGTATTTAGTAATAGTCCCACACATCACTGCTATAAGCAAGCACTTAATTTAAATACACAACAGTCAACGGTCTTTCAACCACAAACAAATGTAAAGCTTGAATCTGACAGAATCCATTAACTAAAAATATTGTCATAATCCCACTAATTAATGGACTGGAAAAGACTTCCAGATGGCATAGGCGAATACACTTAATCATAGTCCATCATTCTTGCTTGTACTTAGAGCCCCCAGCACCGTAGGATAATCCCAAAATTCATATAGTTATGAAATATTGTGTAGCTATTTAAAATTTTAATTTTGATAGAATTATACATTTAAGAATCTACTTATTTAATACATATATCACTTTCAAAAATTATGCTTATAAAAGTTTCAAAAGTTACAAATTTCTTAACCAGAATGTTAATGGACTTTTTAACATCTTGGCACAAATTTTTAAAAAACTCAACAGTGTGCTCAAACACACAGACACTATATATATATATACACACACACACATATACATATATATGACTAAAAGCCAAAGCAATCTATTTAAATTTGCTTTGAGTGATCAAGTAAATGTGCTTTTTCCTTGATAACACCTGTTTCTCTTGCTGCATCAATTGCTATTGCTATTAATACACTAAAAATATTATTTCCCAAAAGATCTGGTGATTATTTTGAGGGCCAATCATCGGTTAAGTGCATTCATTCAAGATGGTTTAGTAGCATCTGTAGGAATAGACTATAGTGATCTGAAAGAAGATTCCAACTTTTTGCTCCATTCTATTTAATCTCTTGTAGAGCAGATCTGTCATACTCCATTAAAATGATCCAGGAGGAAAGATGAGCTGTCTTCTAAGTACTTAGGAATACCATTTATACTATTGTGAGGTGTGTACCTAATTATAATAAAACAATTGACAGCACATCCTACAGTCACATTTGATCTGACCACAGCAGTGTTTTGATATTGTACATTATTGCTTAAGCTTAGTATCTTAAATGCTGTTTAATATAAATTCAGCATCCATTTAAAATAAGACAGTTTAAATTCTTTCAGGTACGTAGTGAAATTTGAGATCATTAAAAACATTAGATAGCCATAAGGGAAATGCAAAATAAAACCACTTAACACCCACTAGAATGAATACAATTTTAAATAAAAAGCTAATAACAAGCATTGGAGAGAATGTCAATAAATTAAAATATTCATGTAATGTTATTAGAGATATAAACACATGCAGAGCTCTGGAAAACAGGACAACAATTCCACAAAATTTTAAACAAAGAGTTTGCAGTCTAGTGCAGTGATTCATTTTCCTTGTTATATGCATAAGAGAAATGAAACCATGTGTCTACATAAAAACATACACAAATGTATATTATTACTTATAGTAGCCGAAAATTTGAGAACCCAAATTGTTCATCAATTACTAATAAATATAATGGACTACATTTACACAATGGAATATTATTGGGTTTTAAAAAATGAAGTACTGATATGTTACAATACACACAATCCTTAAACAACAAGACACACGCGCACACACACGCACAAACACATTGTACAATTCCATTATAGGAAATGCTCAGAATAAGCAAATGTGTAAAATCAGAAAGTGGTGGCCTAGGGTTCAGAGAAGATTGGAGGGATTAGATAACTACCAATGGGTTCCGGGTTTCTGTCTGGACTAATACAACATGAATGAAACTAGAGTGTATTGCTAAGTGAAATCAGTCAGGCAGAGAAAAGCAAATGCCACTTGATCTTGTTTGTATGTAGAATCTAAACAACAAAACAAACACACAAAGGACAACAGACTCCTAGGTACAGAGAACAAACTGGGGGTGACCGAATTGGAAGAGTGTTGGGAGTCTGGGTGGAAAACGTGAAGGCATTAAGAAGTACAAATTGGCAATCACAAAATAGTCCGGGGATGTACAGTACACTACCAGGAACACAGTCAACGATCTTGCAAAACTGTGTGTGCTGTTGGATGGGTAGTAGACTTACTAGAGGGGAATCATTTCCTAAGTCACTATCCTGTACACCTGAAACTAATGCAGAATAATATTGAATGTTAACTATAATTGTTCAAGAACAGTCATGGGGGAATGCCAGGACAGCTCAGTAGCTGAGCACTTGCCTTGAAATTGCAAAGTCGGGGTTCAAAGCCTATCCTCAGCCCGTGCAAACCCACATGCTGAACGGTGGTAGCTCCGCTAACTGCAGATAAGGTTGGGCTGTGAAGGTTCTCGCCTCCCATGCGGGAGTCCCCCAGTGTGGTTCCTGCCCTGCGCGGTTCCACACCCACCTGGGTGTGGGACAAAACCAGGTCACAACCCATGATGTACAACTATGGAGACTGCTCTGGGCCCTCCCCTTTCTCTCTGTCTCTCCCTCTCTCTCTTACCTTCTCTCAAATTAAGTAAACACATAGGCAAATTAATTAATTAATTAAAAATTGTAACCGTATAAGGAATGTGTAGTACAGCATAAGGAATAGAGTCAATAATATTCTAATAACTCTGTAGAGTACAGGTAGATACTAGAGTAACTGGAGAGTCACTTCATAGATTATCTAAATGTCTAATCGCTAGGGAAACAAATATAAAATCATATTGGATGTCAAGTGTAATTAAAAAAATCAATACATAGTAAATGCCTTAACACAATTTTGGGAGCCAAAACTGTGTCTAAATCCACATTTATTTTCAACGTAGGAGAGGGGACCTGAATCAAGTCAGAATGACCTTCTGGAGGGTGTCCCCTCGTAGCTCGGGCTCCCCACTAGCTGAGGGTTCTGGGAGCCCCTCTGCATGCTGGACCAGCGGGAGTGAGGCTGCATTCAGCGTCAGTGCATGTTTTGGGAGACTCACAGCATTTGCGCATTACCTGATGGGCAATTGGCATGAACAACGTGGGGCATGACAATGCACCGCCACACCGCGCTGAGTGTCCAGCGGTTTTGGACCCAAAACTGCATGACTCTCATGCTTCACCCTCCCTCCTCACTGGATCGAGCCCCCAAGTGACTTTTGCTGTTTCTCCAGATAAAACAAGTCCTCGGAGGGAAACCAATCTCTTGCTGATGCGAAAGAAGCAGAACCCAAGGTGGCAGACACCTTGCATGCCAGCCTTGTAGCCCCCACCCGTGAGCTCCAGAGAGGAAAGTCACAGCACGACCCCTGTGTCCTACAGGCCCCACGTTCCAACCTCCGCAGAGGCCAGAGCCGCCTTGTCGCCTATGCTTCGCCCTGGGCCGAACCTGAGCCTTTCTCCCTCAACAATTGTCTATTGTGTGTTTTCCTGTGGCCTGTGCACTGGTGGCACCCCTGTGTCATTCCTAAGTCCTGACCCTCATGAGCTCTGAAAAGCTACACACACGGCCCAGCCCTCAGCGGAGGCTGCTAAGTGCCCTAAAACCCATGGTCCTGTGGTCACAGGTGTGAGCTCTGGGCAGCCTCTCCATCTTGAGTGACTCCCTGAGGCTGTTATTCCCAGTTCCTTGGGTCCGAATGGAATGAGCCAGGTGGGACGCATGTGTGCTGGTGTCGTGGGCTGTATGAGGCTCTTCGTGAAGGTTAGCTAGACCTCACATAGGTCCAGTGTGAGCCAGAAGGAATGAGCCAGGTGGGACGCATGTGTGCTGGTGTTCGGGCTGTGTGAGACTCTTCGTGAAGGTTAGCTGGACCTCACATAGGTCCAGTGTGAGCTGGCCCTTGTGAGTGGGGAAAATGGCAAAGAGCCTGACTTGCACTCTTGCCAGGACGTGGAAAAGCAAACACAGCACAAGGCTGAGTTGCTGGTGGAGCCTAGAGGCTGTGCTGTGTGTGACTAAGCCCTGACTCCTCTATTCCAGAACGCTGGGCGCTAAGGAACAGCGACTCCCCAGCTGTCCCCTCTGTGGACCCACCAGGTCACACGTTAGGGTTACTGTTCCTGCTTACTGCCACATATTTGCATTTATGTTGGTATTCCCCAATAAAAAGAAAATAAAAAACTAAAAATTTCCTAAAATATACTAAGCTGTGAAAATATAGGTCCCATTTCTATGAAAAACAAAATTGTGATCGTGATTCAAATTCATTTCTCAAAAATAAAAATCTTAGAGTGAAATTCAAAGTTTAGAATAAGGTTGAATAATAAAAAAGGGGAGGAGGGATCATTAGCTTTATATGTAAAGTTCAAATCAGATACAAGAAATTACCTATAAGTAAAATTTAAGCCCTAAGGGTGTATCTTATTAAATGGAACTCTAAATTTTCCTTGGTAACCCAACAATATTAACTAAAAAGTTTTACTAAATTATAACCCAGGATTTAAAGCCTCCTAAAGAGGGAATAATTAGTCTAATGTTTTGGGTTTTGTTTTTTGTTTTTTTTTCTCCTCAATAGTTCGATTAAGATAAAATAAAAATGAAGGGTATCTGACTATAAATTATTGTAGTTCTACGGTATTTCCTATGAACCTCTAATTTCAAACTTTATTAAAATAACAAATTCCATTCCATTGACTATTGGTAAATACTCTGCTGTCGTATTTGGCTAACAGGTTCTGTTCACCGTCTCTTTCAACAACCCACCTGTTGCAACCACATTCACCTTTGAAAGAAAACAGAATACCTTTAGTTGGCATCCCACAATATGTGCGTAATCCAGACATCATATGCAAACTATATAGACAAGATGCTCATCACACTCAGTTATCCCTCGGAATCCAGGTAAATCCAGGCACGATGTGTATTAATGACGATCTTTCTATACACACAATCACAGATATTTTGAAATAGATACCATATTTTAAAGACGTTTGTAAAAGTAAACTAGCGTAAATTATTTTTCTCCAGTGGTATCTTTGTCAAATCAATAAAGCAAAAAACAAATTTTGGGTTTGGTATTTCTTTAATTTTGGATTGAAACCGTTTTAAATTTAGTTTTGTTGAAATGAGCTAAGTTTTCCTTCAAAATAATGACTACGCTGCAGTGAGTTTTACCAAGTTGGCAGATGTTTACAATATGCATATTCAAACACATACATAAACATTTAAGACTTCTATAGAAGTGCAATTGGAGCAAGGAGGGGAAAGAGAATAAAAGATTATTTCTTATTAAACTCAACCAGAAGCAGCATGAATTATACAACTTTGCCACTAGATTAATGGAAATTTATTCATAAAACTCCCTAGAAACAGAGATGAGCATATCCCATTTACATTTCTCATTTTACATATTTTTAAATTGTACATGTCAATAAGTTATATACTTAAAAGACCAGCAGGCAAATATTTAATAAGAAATAATCTTTTGATCTTGTCTGATGTTTAGTTACATGTGTAAAAACCTAAGAGTTTAAAATGCTTACGTCAAACCCAAAAAGTTACCTTTCATTACGACAATAGACACTATACTTAAGTCTTGATGCTACAACTCTTAAGTTAATCTAAAAATCATTAATTTTGTTTCTGTTACAAATACTGCCTGTATTACTCCTCTAGATACTGAAGGCATCTTTCATACTAGTTTTTCTGGATGTAAAACAATTTTCTCCTAATAATTTAAAAAATACCTGTAGCTTTTATTCCACCTTCAGTATTTTCTATAACCTATCAACTATGGTTTTCTTATATAAAATGTTATCAGATGAATGAAACTATATTCTATACTTTCAGATTCCAATTTGTTGCAATTATAGGAGTATTTGATTATAAAAGGACTTGACATGAGGCTAACATATAATAAAAGATGTTTATAAGTGCATTTCCATTTTGTCAAGAGATGTGTACGCCTTTAACTTCAAAATTCAGCCCATTGGGGAAGCCAGGATGGCTCAGCAGGTTAAGCACTTGCTTTGTAGCCCCGGGGACTGAGGATTGAATCCTGGCCCCGACCCGTGTGGACCCATGTGCTGAACTGAGGTGAGCTTCCCATGCGGGAGGCCCCCAGCCCAGTTCCCACCCTGTGTGGCCCCCGCCCACCTGTGTGGAATGAAACCATGTTGAAAACTAGTGACGTACAACTATGGAGGCTGGTCTGGGCCCTCCCCCTTCTCTCTGTCTCTCTCTGTCTCTCTGTCAAAACAATAAAATAAATCTTTCAGAAAATAAAATAAAATAAAAACACATGTTCCAAGGCAGAAACCAAGGCACACGCAGGATGGCAAAATGTGAAATATTTCCTGAGCAGATAATTTCAGAGGCTTTAACTTAATTTTTATGTTTAAGCAAAAACATCTAAATAAATCTTACATGCTACGATTTTTATAAAGAAGAAGCAGTGTTTGTGAGTTTAGACTTGAATCAGAATATACGTTGAGATTGTTCATGTGGAAAATATTTATGTTAAAATAAAACACAAACTGAAACCATGTTGTTTTGGTAACCACTGCGTTGTATTGTATGACAGTGGTGTGGTAACTTGTGTGTGATGTGGCATTTGTTTTTCCCAAAGAGCTAAATATTTTCCATATATTGTTTCTTTTTCCAAATAAAACATGCAGACAGCCCTAGAAAGTTTGGGATATAAAAAAAAAATTGACCTTTAGATGAAATAATTTAATAATATTCAGTAACTTAAATATCCAAAGAACAGCCATCAGCATATTTTCTGCATTCCCTTGACTTATTTTATAGGAATAAAAAATCATCCATATGTCAAAATGGATATTTAAAAATATTAACAAACTTTTAAATATTAAAATTAATATTAAATAATTAATATTAAAAAACTTTTAAAATATTACAGGCATTTCTTAACCCACACATAACTGCCAAAAAAAAAAAATACATTAACTAAAAATTCACCATCCTCCATGAAGGTAACATTACAATCTTCTTGAGAACAATTTTTTAATTTTACCATTATAATACTTAGTTAGAAAAGATCTTAGAACATTTTGTTTCACAATTATGTTCAAAAATTCAAATTGGAATATATACGTTGTCTGGACCTGCATATGACAACAGATATATACATATTATTTTTTCTCTAACTCTCTTTTAAGTGGAGAAATAGTCAACGGACCAGACAACACTTCCAAAGTCTGTATTTGATTTACTTATATTTTGTTGTAGATTTTCACCATTTTTTTTTAATTGTTAAATTTATTGGGGTGACATTGGTTGGTAAGAATTACATAGGTTCCAGGTGTATAATTCTACATGACATTGTCTATGTGTTGCATTGTGTGCTCACCACCCAGAGTCAGTTCTCTTTCCATCACAATATATTTGATGTTCTCTTCCTACTCCAACCCCCCTCCCCCCTTACCCTCAGGTAACCACTAAACTACTGACTGTGTCCATGAGTTTTTTTCTTTTTTGTTTTCAGTTTTATATCCCACATTTAAGTGAAGTCACGTGTTTCTCCATGCTCATTTCAGCAGTACATTAATGGCCTGTTTCTAAGCATATAAACAAGGTTGAATGCACCCACAGATATAACAAATAAACGTAGATGGAACAAAAGTTCCTTGCTACTCTGTGATCAGCTCATTTCACTAGGCTTGAACTTCAACCACAATTCAGACAAAATATCAAATGGCTTTCTTTTTTTTTCCCCTGAAAAAGCTCTGTTTATTAAAGTCTATTTTAACTTGAGGGTAATGCAATGTGTATTTCAAATTTTTGAGTATAAAGTTTGTCTCATGTGATCACGAAGTAAGATGTAAATTCCAGGAGACTCCAAAGCTTCATGGCATATTTGAAGAATGGACAATGTTCCTCATTAATATGCTGCAACTACCATTTATAGCTGAGTTCCACCAGAACACTCACTTCTTGTTTTGTTCGCTAAGATTTATATTCATGATGCAGTGTATTATCGTGTGAGACTTCGTGAGAACTCCAAAAGCATAGTGGGCAACATTGTACGGAAGCCTTTTGAACCCAGAGCATCAAGGTCATATCAAGAGAAAACCATGGGATCCATGTACTATAATGAGAAGAAGTCACAAATTTTTACAGCATTAATAACAGTGTCTTCAACCTATCAGTTACCTTCAAATATATCAGAAATCAAGAAGTATTCATTCACTCACCTTCTAAATATAAATCATTCAAATTTAATATTACGTGTTATAAAACAATTTTCAATGACATACTTAACTGAAAAAAAGAAGGTTATAGAGTAACACACAGTCCCCAAAACAATTTTCAATGACATACTTAACTGAAAAAAGGAAGGTTATAGAGTAACACACGGTCCCCAAGTTGGAATACTGAATAGTAAGCCAAGGCTTTCAGAAAGAGAAAAAATGTGTGCAGAGGTGGGTGGGGAAAATAGCTTCTGAATCTAACTCTAATGAGAGACTGTACGAGGGTCTATATCATAGACCAAATTAAGCCCACAGCTATGTTTTCTTTGTAACCACAGTGTTACTATGTGTGTATGCTAATATTTGTTAGTTAAATTAAAAAATTTTAAGAGATTTGTGCATTAACCATTTCCTGATGTCTTATATACAACCCAATTCATAAAATCATGCTCTTTATGAGGTTGTGTAAGTACTTAAAGTTCTAGTTTACACTCTACATGAAAATCCTACCTCATATTTGGAACATTTTTCTGTGAAATCTGAGTTGTTATTTTATTTTATTTTTTTCTAATCCAAGAATTTAGACTAAGGTTGTTTTATGAGTTTCATTCAGATATTGATTTGCTTACCTGATTGCTGTTTGCAATGACATGAATCAGAAATGAGCACAATATCATACCCCATATTTTATGTTGTGATATAACTTAGCTTCTTGGAGAATGGGAAATGTATGTTTTGGTAAAGATTTCACTTTGATTACAAATAATCCTAAAAGTGGTCAGATAACCGAGATCTGAATATCTGTGAGTCAACAGATGATAAGCATCCCTGTATTTCAGCTGAGTGTGTAGAGAATACACGTACATCCTGGGACTGGAAGACTTCGTTTGGGTTTAGGAAGTCAGTGGTCCATGGATATCCCTTGGACACCCAAATCTGAAGAGTTTAACCAATTTACTCTTCAGAACTGACATACTTAACCGTGGGCCCCTGCTGTGAGTGGAATTGACTTTGATAACAAAATCTACAGTCACAGCAAGAGTCTCCTGCCAGCTATAAGCAGTCTGAGCAGAAAAGAGAGGAGACCTGAGGGCAAAAAACAAACAACAGAAACCGCCCAAATGACCACCACAACACAAGTGTCATGGCTTCGTAGAGTTTGGATTCTGCCTCACTAGAGAGGCTGCTAGTGTTTGTATTAAACCCGATCCCCTATTTGTCTAAGATTTTATTTGAGCAGTTTTGTGGAAATGGTTACATTTTAAAATTCCAAAAATTCTCTAACATACTAGTCACTCAACTGTCGATATTTATTTACCTCTCATACTAAATTAAGAAGAGAGACAACCGAAGTAAGTACACAGGTGGTTAGCGGCATCTTGTTGACAATGCAACAAGCATACATGGGAACAATTGTAATAATTTATTTTCAAGAACTTCAAGGCTGTTTTTTCAGTATTTCAAGTAATAAATAACAATAAAGGGAATTTCAGGCTTAAGACACTATATAAATTTTGGGTTGTTTCCTTTGGTCAAATTTTTAGGAGTGGAAATACGTAATCTAGGGACGTAAAATATTAAGGTTTTTCTTTACCCACTTGGAAATTGTTTCTCAGAGGTTTTATCGACTTTCTGGATGGCCATATGAAAATACATATCAAAACCTTTAAAATGCCTTTGTTATTTAATGTGACTATGAGACATTTGTAATGATATTAATAATATATAAGCTAAAATATTTGGAACAATTTAGTAATTATAATAAGAAAAATCCAACAGAAGATTTAGCTATGAAAATTTAAAAATAAAACTATATATTTTATACTCAGTAACTCAATCTTGAAGTGAAAAATACATTAAAATTGTTTTTGATAAAATGTCAGGTTAAAAACTTGATTAATATATCTACCATATATTGTTATATATGCATATAGTTGTATACATAGCTATACAGACACTTATATATGATTTGTATTTACAAAACCAATATATTATATATACATATAGACCTGGTAGAAATTTATGCAATTTAAATCTTATTTTTAGATCTTCGCATATATGCATTTATGTCGGGGAAAAAATGGATACTATAATTAGAAAAATACAAATCAATAAAATTGTACCAATTTTATTTACTCCAGCCTTGGGGGAGAATGTTATTTCCCATAGCTTTGTAAGTTATTCTATTTTTCAAGCTAAATGTACTTTTAAATCATTGTGCATTATGTGTAATGAGAAAAATTATGTATTTTAAATTTAAGGAAGTACTGTGGATATGTATATATATATTTTGAATTTAGAAATCTTGCTGCCAGAAAATGCATTGCATAAAATAACGCATTACTTTACCCAAAAGATCAAAATCAGTGCCACTGTCTCAGCATAACATATTTGCTACAGGAGTTACTAGTGTTGCCGGAATAGTAAGGGCTACGTCCTGAGGAGCGGATGACGTTGACTGAGGTCTAACCAGACTGATGTCTGACAAAATACTATTTTTGCCTCATTGGGTTTGAATAGGCAAATATGTTATTTGGGGGGGGGGGGGGAATTTCACTTGTCTTCTTTTTGCAATATGCCTAATAAGTTTCCATTTATTAGCAACTAAATTTTGACAACCAGAGAACGGTTCTATATGTAAAATAATTCTTTATTACTTTTCAAATGATTTGACAATTGCTACAACTTTGAAATAGAGATAGCATAAAAATAAGTAAGATACAAAGTATATAACACAAATGAATAATGTTAATACAATTTTGAAAATAATATCTGCAAAAGATTTTCAGTAATAGCTGTTACATTTTAAGTACTTGAGAGTTATTATTTCAAATAAAGATATGACACAGTACATGGCATTAATTTCTATGCTTAATTACTGACATATATTTTAGACCTTTCTAATATAAACTAAAATCTGCTGAACCAGTATCTACTTTAGGGAAGCTGGGATGGCTCAGCAGGTTAAGCGCTCACTTTGTGGTCCCAGAGACCGAGGATCGAATCCCGGCCCTGGCCTGTGTGGACCCATATGCTGAACTGGGGTGTAGCCTCCAGTTCAGTTCTTGCCGGGGTCTATGCGGGAGGCTCCCAGCCCAGTTGCTGCCCTGCGCAGCCCTGTGCCCACCTGTGGCGTGAAACTATATGGAAAACTAATGTCAACTATGGAGACTGCTCTGGGCCCTCCCCTTTCTCTCTGTCTCTCTGGTCTGTCTCTCTCTCTCTGTCAAAAACCATAAAAATAAATCTTTAAACATGTACAAGCCTAATCTAGTGCCTATGAATAAGACTTTTATGTTTTAACTGTGAATTAGAACATAGCCAATCAGTGCTTTCATTTCTCATTTTGAACTTCTTAGTAATTGTAATTTCTTTTACTATGTTCTTAGGGTAAAGATTGCAAAATTTTTAACAAGCCATCTGCAGTTTCACTTTTAGAATTCTTATAAGCACCAATAGAGTGATCCACAGAAAACGCTGGATCCATTATCTCCTATCAAAATGAACATTTAATTCGTTTTTATGTGGTTTAATATAGACTGTGCTTTTCTTACAGGATGTCATATAATGATGTAAAATTAGATCATTAATGCTAATCATGTATAAGCTAAATGGTCACTTTCCAAATTAAAGGTAGAGAAACTAATGGACTCAAATAAGTAAACTGAACTCACTAGGAAATACAAGATACTCTATATGTTTGCTTCTCTTTTCTATTAATATTAAAACAAAAAAGCCACTTTTTTTTCCTTTAATGAATTCCTTTGTTTTGTAGAATACATATTATCAGTTGTCTCCATATTCCAGGAAATTTTAAATTTTAATATTTTTATGAGTCAATTCTTGTTATATTAAGAAAAGTTCTTCTCTTAGCTACAGATTGTAAAGACCCAGTGAGTTGTTTGTACACACCGGCCTTTGCTCACAAAAGAGAACAATATTGAGCAAGTGTAGAATGAGGGCTACGCGCTTTTTGCTCAGTTAAACATGTCAAAGGAAGTATGTTCACTTGTCAACATAGTCCTCAAATATACTGAGGATGTTAAGTGGTAAACACTACCACACTTTTCACATTGATGTGTTTGACTGTAGAAATGCATGGCATTTTCTGTGTGTGCCATTTATGTGGAAACCACTCAGACCTGCTTTTTCCTGGGGCTTCCTTGTCACAGAAGGAGGCAGATGCTCTCTGAGACAGGAGAGGTTGGATGTTCAGCCAATACAGTACTCTTCTTTTATATCATAGGCTCCTACGTCATGTCACATAGTTCTGTGCTTTTAGAGGAGATGAAATTCTTAAGTTAGCGTTAAGACAACAAATATTGCGCGATGCCATATACATTTTTATTCAAGATCTATAACCATAAAAAACCAGTGCGTGTACCCCTGCCACCTGGTAATTGTGCAATTATAAATACTGAACGTGTGTGAGGGTTAGCTATTCATAGAATTTTAAAGGATCCCATTACAATCCTTTACATTTAGTTCTTTTGGTGCTTCACTTGGGAGATTATGACCGTAGAGCAAACTTCTTCAGTGCTAGGGCTACTTCCCCAAGTGTGGCAGCCACTAGCTATTTATTTCACGATTCAGGCGGTCATCCCCAAATTGCTTGGTGGTCCTCAGCGTGGACAGCAATCGGCATCTGGCCCAGCCCGCTTTAGGGCAACAGCCTTACCCAACGTTTTCTAACCCTGAAGGTCACATATGCTCAGCAGTGACAGAACCCTTCAGGACCTTGCAGGGACTAGCGATGTGCTAGCAGCATGTCATGCAGGTATCGAATGTCTCTTTTTCTGCATTCCCAACTTTATATTAATGAAATGACCTCAGTTTGTGATTCCAATGCTGTAGACATTTTACATGGGCCTTTGAGAAAAGACAAACTCTCGAATACACCACTAGATGGCAGAAAAACATAAGAAAATTTTCATTATAGACTCACATAAGGGTCTGGCGAAAGTAATGCCCTCTTTTTATGAGAGGGGAAAAACTTAGAGCAGGACGTTACCTCTGCCGGACCCTGTATTAAATTGCACATATAGAGCACTGTCTCACTTGACTTTATACGGGTGTGTGTGTATGTGTATATAATATGATTTAACTATGCTTTAATGATCAACCATTCCTTATAAATTTTTTATTCTTTTTGACAGAGACAGAGAGAGACAGAGACAGAGAGAGAAAAGGGGGAGGGTCCAGAGCAGTCTCCATAGTTGCACGTCATCAGTTTTCAACATGGTTTTGTTCCACACAGGTGGATGGGGGTCACACAGGGCAGGAACTGGGCTTGGGAGGCATGCCCTCTCCAATCAGGGGCCAAACTGGGGGGCGAGAACCCAACTGGGGGCCTCCCACATGGGAAGCGCACTCCAGTTCAGCACATGGGTCTGCGCGGGCCACGGCCGGGATTCGATCCTCAGTCCCCAGGGCTGCAAAATAAGCGCTCAACCCACTGAACCATCCTCGGCTTCCCCTTAATAAAATTTTAAGAATGAATTGATTATCTTGTTATATAACCTCAAAAAATTGAATCCTTTTGATGAATCTTTTGGAAAATATAGTGATCCATACTCATTTATATTTTCCAACCAGATGTTTTCTCTAACCCTAGCAGCTTCTTTTATTGTTATTATTATTGTTTTATATGTGATCACTTACTATCTTGCGGCACTTTAAGTATAGTTTTGCATAAACGGTGTGTGAGAACCATCAGCTGTTCACATTTGACTTGAAGCTGTGCGGTGGGTAACAATAAATGAGAACCCATAGTCACACTGAATCCATCTAACTCGAACGCTCCATTCCTTCCATGGGTGTTAGAGATTCTTGGGGATTCCATTCTGACTTTCAGCAACTCCTACCATTTATTGTTAGGCTAAAAGACACCTATTGGCTAAACCAGGTCACTTCTGGGTGGTCTCAGTGGCCTCTGATTCTGGGCTTAATTGAAATTCCCTTATCTAGACCCTGAAATGGAAAGCAATCCGGATTCTTTATTTACTCTCACCAAACTGCATCTGATTACCTTCTTAAATGGGCAAGTTGTTCACCCCCATTAGGGGTTGTGTCCTGCCTGTTCCTATTCAATATACACGTACGCCCAGGTTTCCCAAATCAGTGTAGCTGTGATCTTTGAAAGTAGAGTCCCACTGCTCAGAATTCAGGATACTTAACAAACAATCTAGCAATTTTGAGTAACAAGAGAAATGATGAGAACAAGAGCAACTTTACCAACATGGATTGATCTCTTAGAATAGATCAAGCTTCGAGAGATGTACTAGCTCCTCCTGCTGGATTTTGCTAAGATAAATTCAACCAGTTCAACCACCAGGCCTTAGGTTACCTCTAGGCTGAAGGTGTCCACAGTTCTACTGCACAAATCTTCTCTATTAGGGTTCCAGGCTGAATAAAGAAGCAGACCCTATCTCAGTCTCACTGAGAAAACAAAAACAACAGCTCACATTTTCATGGGGGCATATTTTTCTTGATTTAATAACCTTTTCTAGGTAATCTGTTTTGTTTTTTGTTTTTTTAATATTTTGGATTCAAGCTATTTATGTGTTTCGATGGCTCCTATAATCATCCTAAGAAAACTAATCTTTACCACATATCAGTTTACCAACAGCTGAAAAAATATCCCACTCATTCTTTCATCTCAAAGGAAGAGCTTCCAGTGCTGAAAAACAGTAGTGAGAACTCATTTAATCCTTTCCTGAGATATCTGTCCACAGTATCCCTTTAATGAGATGAATAACCAGAACCATTGCAGAGCACTTTTTACCTTTTTTCCAGATAAAATGAATGTTGAAAGATTTGAACAAAGTGAAAAAGAAAATTCACCAACTAAAGACACTAGTTTTTATTTCCATCTTCCTAGACTTTAAGTATGAGCCGCTCTGTTGTGTTTGAAGTTGAAATTTAGCAACTACAGTTTTATCACTGAAGAAGCTTTTCTACTTAAAAAACTTCTTAGTCCCTTCAGCATTGATAGGACTATCGAATTTGAAAAGTATATTCTTTATTATCTCTGTAAAGTTTTATTTGATATTCTCTGAACTTTCCACATCTGCTTACAATAAGAATGAACTATATGCAAGGATTTGCTAAGACTTTAACAAATGTTTCAGAGAAAGAAACATGTTCTTTTCCTTCACATTTTATATTATTTATTAAAATATTTCCTTTTTTACAACACACACCAATGCTAAGAAACATACTGCTTATCCCCAGGATGTTCTCAATGTCATTCCTCATTGACTGTCCCACATGGGCTCCTCATTGGACTTTCATTTTATGTACAGTAAATATTGTCCCCGAACATTTTGTCCTTTATTACTCCATTATGTTTTATTTTTATTGATCTTTCACATCTCTTAACTTTCCAGGAAATTTCAAGTTCTATTGAAAGCTAAGGTAGGTGTAGTATGAATCAAATGTACGGTTTGCTTATTAAAACACACACACAACACACAGAATACCATAATGCTGTAAATATTTAATGCTATTTTGAGAAGATATCGATTTAGGAGTTATCTCACTCTTATGAAATATTACCAATCTGCTTATCATTCTTCCAGATGCTGGAAAGAACATAAAGGAGTTATTAAAGGACAATGTCCTCATCCACTAGAAGTTGAGAGTTCAACCCTCTATATATCTTAACAGAGCAAAGTTATTTCTTCCTCTTTCTCTGATTTCCTGCCAAATTTTCTCAGCTGTTGAGAGTTTCCATGGCTTCTGTCCAAGGAGTTATTGCTACATGATCAGTGCGAAGTGTGTTCTGAAGACTGTCTCCATAGATCCCTAGGAGAACAGGTCCTGGACACACTGGGGAAGTTTTCCTTGAATTGTCTTCCCCTCAGAGAAGAACGCACAAGGCCATAGGTGGGAAGCATCTCCAACATCAAGCGGAGCATCACATGTAGACGTATAGTAAAAGCTCTGGTTGCTCTCGGGTTATGATGTTTGTGGTTACTTCGTTGGATTGTCTGTGAAACACTAACTAGCCTTATAGAAACTTCCTAGTTCTTAGAGGCATTCATCTGATATCTGCCATAAGGTACGAAAGGAAGCTTGCAAACTGTTGAGTCTGAAGATTAGGATAGTTCTTCAGTCTTTTGTAAGGACACTACTGGATTCTTTTTTTTTTTTTTCATTGTTTTTGACAGAGAGACAGAGGCAGAGAGAGAGAGAGAGAGAAGGGGCAGGGCCCAGAGCAGTCTCCATATGTCATCAGTTTTCAATGTAGATTCATTCCACACAGGTGGGCGGGGGCCACACAGGGTGGGACCTGGGCTGGGGGCCTCCCGCATGGGAAGCTCACCCCAGTTCAGCATATGGTCTGCACGGGCCAGGACCAGGACTCAATCCTCAGTCCCCAGGGTTGCAAAGCGAGCGCTCAACCCACTGAGCCATCCCGGCTTCCCCACTACAGGATTGTGAGAAGGGCAATCGTTTGTGGTGAGGGCTGTCCTATGCACTACAGAACACGTGACATTCCTGCTTCCAAACACCGTGGGTAGCTGCCTCCTCTTGGTAATCATTACTGTTAAAGCATCCAAGCTACTTTACTCAAGGGTCTTGGAAGTAGAAGAGGCATTAAAGGCTCTGACAATCACTGTTATACTTAAATGTATTTGTTTCCGTTAGCATTATAAACTCCTACATTTGAAACACAGAAAAAAATTAAGCAGAGGAAGATTTCAGGAAATGTAAATTTATAAATATTACTGTTACGATGCTTCAATTGAACTTCAGTGTTATTATTGCTCATTCTTTCATTACCCTGAGTGATCTTCTAGGAATCAAGAGAATTATGCTCTTTGTTGAGACAGAAAGAATCTTGGAAATGATTGCAGTCCATTCCTTTGTCTTACAGAAAAAAAAAACTAAGATAAATTAAACAGTCGATTTGGTCACACTTTGGATTCTGAGTGTTTGAAGAAAGAATTTCTAAGCCATGCTCCTTTTAGTAAAGTGACTTAAACACTCAAAGAAGAGAGAAATGTAAAACAGGCATAACAAGAAGTGTTTTCAGTCAAGTGTCCAACGTCGTCTCTCAAATTGAGACAATTTGCACGTTCCATATGGTCCTCAGTCTAGCACAATTAGAATGTCTTAGGACAAACATTTTTTTTTACAGAAAAAGATGTGGGTTTTTTTTTTTTGTCCTCCCTTTCATTCTAATGGATATAAATGAAGCCCATGCAGAACTTTCACCTAAGTTTTTTTCCTTAATGATTAAACCAATCAAAACATCTTGGGCTGGTGACACTGTCGCCTAGATGTGGTGTTCTGAACTGTTGTAAATATTCCTTTAAACTTTTTATTTTTAATGGCTATTATTCTTATCTAAGGTAGTCAGTTTCTTTTAAAATGTTTGAACATAAAATGATACCTATTGTGTGATTTTATCAGATGACTCATGAAGTGACAATGACTCTAGATTGGAACCCACACAACCCGATATGTGACCCACAGGTTCATTTTCAGTTCTGACTTACGAAAGAATGACATTTGGAATGGGAAACAGGTCTTCTGTGAAGCTCAGAGATTTTGCTACTGTTCTTTTTCCTCTACTTATTCTCACAGAGAGAATAAAATCAATTAGGCCCAATTTATTATTCACAGAGCACAGCTGTTTCTATTATCTTAGTGTATCTTCTTTTTCTAGGTAACACCAAATTGATTATTAAATTGTCCAGGCTAAAATTGTATATATAATATGTAATATAAATGTATATTTTTTTCTGTAAGTAAATTAAGTAAATATATATATATATTTACTTATTAAAGTGAGAAAATACATAATCTACTTTTCTACTTTTTTGTGAATTTTGCCTTTTCTAGTTCGGATTGTAGTGAATCAAAATCCTGGCTTTAAATATCTTAAATGTTTTATGGTTTCCACTTCACCTTGACCCCCTTTCTACTAACTTCCACTCTTTTCTCATCCAAAATCATATTTGGATAGAACTTGTCTCAGAGTGTCTCATTTGTGATAATACCATTTCTTGTTACTTCTCATGTGAGAGGAAAGAAAAGAGGAATTCTGAAGTTCCCCGAATACATTCCATGTTTTCTTATCTCTGTTTTTTGTTTGTTTGTTTGTTTGTTTTCTCTTCTGGCATTAATTCACATTCATTCTCATTTTTTCCTTCACTCTCAGTCTCTTAAGGTTCATGTGGGCCTAGTATTAGGTTGGCAGCTGACGGAGTCACAGATGAATATCAGCTTGTCAGTCTGCATACACACTTGAGTTAACCAAAGTGAAAATCTCTCCAAATATGTCTTAAAGGATAGAAAACGTCACTCTTTCGTGCTTGAATAACTACGAGTGGCCAAACTACTTCTATCAAACCTTAAAAAACAAAACAAAAAATTAGACAGAATAGCATAATAAATTTTGACAAATGTTAATTCATCCAAAAGGTTACAGAGTTCTAAAATCAGGAAACTTAAATCAGGCAAATGCCTCTGAAACATCTGGAAAACTACAAAAAAGTAAAGAGATTTCCAGTTAATTGTACATTTTGTTCAGATAAATGACTACAAAGAAATAGATGTCCCTTATCTCCTTGTAACTGCATTTCTTCCTCCAAAACAGCTTTTGGAAATGGGTCATCAAATTGTCTTTTCAATTCCTCCATTGGTGTAATGTTTCTGGTGTATTTACTAGGTGACATCTTAAGTCTCTGTGGTGAGTTTTTAGAAATATCCCTTTTTTCTTATGTTGATCTAGTTTGAGGAAGATGGGGTGCATTCTGTATCGGTTGACTCACTAGACATGTTCATGCTCCATTACCACTCAGGAAAAAGTAAGAGTTACCGATTATGCTAATAATTTAAAATTTAAACATATTATAAAACTGATCTCATGTGATTTCAGAGAAATGTTGTACATCTTTCATGGATACCTGGTACAAATGCATAGAAATATTGATATTTTCATTGATGATAGAAAATAGATTTTGTCCTACAACTTATTATTCCTTCATATGTCCACGGAGGCTGAAACAATATATAGAGTGCACTGAATGGAAGATAAAACAATCAACTTAACATTACAGGTAAGTGCCAAATAAATGGCCCTTGCTGAAGAAATAAGTGTGTTTTCAGGCCTCAGATCCTAAGGTTAGAGCCTTGTACAGCATAAGTGGTGTTTTGGGAAAAATATATCTGCCACGGTCATATTGCTCTTTCACCTGTTATATTCTTCTCATTACAAAATAAACTCCAGTCGACAGTGCAAACACATACCTGGAGTTTCAGTTCTAGATCATGACGAACGGTCCAAATTGTGTGCTGAAATGATTTTCAACATGAAAGAATGAACTGAAAATATAGACACAAAGAATGAGCTTGTTTACGCCTCAGGCTTAGTTTGATTGCTGAAACATGTGTGGAGACTCAAGGGTCTGATAAAAGTTTTTACCTCCACCTCCTTGTCCTCCTTGAAAAATGCAATGGTTGTGGCTGTTAACCAGCTCACATTCTGATGGTTAAAGCAAGAAAGTAATAAAATATTCGCGCTAAAGTTAGAAAAGAACTCCATCATAGAGATATTCTCTTTCCTCTTTGGTTTCTCTTAGAGATATGTTGGAATTTTTCTTTAAAAAAGCCCAGCATGTCTTGCCTTCGTCTGTGTGTATTTTACTTTAATCAATCTATTGATTACTATTACTTCCTAGAGAAATCCCATATCCCAGAACAGCAGTAGTACAGATTCACAAAGAAGTTGGGACAAAAATATAATAAAATGTTAATAAAATGTTAATAAATGTCATCTTCTTAATTAAAATTAATTTTTAATGCCACAACAATATGTTATATTAAGAATATTAAAATGTGAAATTATAGCCTGCTTTTATTTTAATTTAGCTTTTTTAAAAATTTTAATTCAACTATGGTATCAATGACAGATTTTTTTTTTTTTTACTAACAGATGTCAACTGTGATGACTAATAGATGTAACATGAATGTTATGATATGTTGTCTGAATGTCTGTGTTTTCTCATATTTTTTGGTAACCTAAAAATAAAATTTAATAAATGTAAATTAAAATTTTAATAAATACTTTTACATTTTGCTTAATTTAAACAAATTCCCAAATTCCTCTTTAATATCTACTTCAGAAAGGAAAGCTTTCCAACATAGTGAATCAGTAAACCTTGTGCTGTTGGTTAATAAAAGTTAATGATTATACTGCTTTCAAGGAAGTATAGAATTATAAATTTTGTAAATGCACTTTGTGGTTTATGTATTCACTTGTACCTTTAACTATAACTATTGAGTCATTTCTATAGAAGTAGAACCCATAGAAGTAGAACCTTATGTGCGATAGCTTCTATGGTTCATATCAGAGAAATTCGTACATCTCTACAAGTTAAAAGTATGGTAAATTCTTAAATGGAACCATGCTACACATATATGCACATTATAGAGTTTGCAAAACTTTGGAACTTACAGGAACAAATAGATCTCTGCTACCTCTCTCAGACTTGTTTTTACATCGAAGGGAAGTGAAACAACATGTACCACGGTGACATGGCACATTATACAATAGAAGGCTGGGCTAAGATTTATGATTTCCTAACTTCCTGTCTGAGTTCCTTTCTATTACCAGGTTAATGGCACCGATGCGGTGATCTCATCTTTTCTGTAAGTAAATTAGGATATTTTGTTATAATGAAACGTCGTCACTTCATGCAAAAGACAGAAAAGAGGCCTGTGTAACCCGTCCTTAGACCCTGACTTTTCTAGTGTTCTTACAATGTACTTGTTTCACCAATAGATGGCACACTTACCACTTATAGTTTTATGATTTAACAGCTGTTACCTGCAGAAAGGCTCCATTTATTAGGACTTCAAGGATGCGTTGTTATTTTTAAACAAGCTATGCTTAATAAAAAGGACTACATAAGTTTCTTCATTGGTTATATTGTCAATGACTCTACCAATATGTTGTAAGTCAAATGAATATGTATGCCAATCAGCAAGTGCGATTTCCTTCTAAATACTGGAACAAGAAAATGTATACACATTTTAAGAGGCGTTACCTATGTATGACGTAAATACTGAGGGTGACAAGTTTGAGCACCTCTTGTAATTGCACAGTCAAATGTGATTTGTATTCATCTTTTGTTATCAGTATATACTGAGTATTACAATAATAACATAGTGTTTTCCTTTCTTAAAATGTGTATACATTTTTTAGCACCTTCTGTACAATCTACATAGATTTCTATCTCCTGTGAGAGAAGAAATACCATATAGGACAGCACATACAACTCAGTTCTGCGTCTTTGATCTTCAGGATCTACTTTTCATACCAGTGCCCACTTTATCTCTGGGTTTACCTTTGACCTACTCTGCTATACACTGTTAGACCAAAGCATCAACTATTAGGTGGTTGGAATTACTCCTCAACATAAGATGTGTTTTAATTTGCTTTCTTATCATTCTTGATAATAACGAAATCAACTGTATTATAGAGCTTTTTAATGTTTTGTCCACTTTTTTGAAATACTCATTTAGGAGAACTTTGTATTCTCCACTGAAAATATTCCAGTTTTTAAAACTACTACTTGAAATTTTCTTATGAATTAGAAAAAATGTTCTAGATTATTTCTTAGATATACTCTTTTATTAAATAGACCAAAGAAATTGGAATGATCCACAAATGTACATATATGTCAATAAATCTCAGATTTTATCAGAAGTATTTGTTTAAAGATTTATTTTATTGTTTTTGACAGAGACAGAGAAAGAAAGAAAGAAGGGGGAGGGCCCAAAGCAGTCTCCATAGTTGTAAGTCATCAGTTTTCCACATGGTTTCAGTCCACACAGGTGGGTGGGGGCCGTGCAGGGCAGGAACTGGGCTGGGGGCCTCCCACATGGGAAGCTCACCCAGTCCAGTATATGGTCCATACGGATTGGGGCCAGAATTTGATCCTCGGTCTCTGGGGCTGCAAAATGAGTGCTCAACCCACTGAGCCATCCCGGCTTCCCCAGAAGCATTTTTCAGGCATTCTGATATCACATATTAATGTTCTTCCACATTCATAGCTCATATGTACTGCAGAGCTATGAAAACTATAAAGAATTTATTCTGAAATGTATTCAGAATTTTATTCTGAAAACTAGAAAGAATTTATTCGTTTCTAAAAATGATTAGTTTGCCATTTCTGGAAAGGCAAAAAAAGACAGTGCTTTCTTAAGATGTAAAGAATCTCTCACCCTTTCACATTCTGAGTGAACATACACAGCAACAGCCCTCATTTATTATCGTCTTTAGTGCTTGGCTCACTGATTTTTCCTTCACTGCTCTAGTTATCATTTTGGGGAACTCCCAACGGATCCATCCAAAAATCTTTGACTCTTCCATGTGTATGCCGATCCCCTCCTTGATCTTGTCTTCATCTCTATCAATCCCGCTTCAAACATGTGCATTTTAAATATCCCATTTTACTACCACCTTCTAATTTTCTTGTTCCGGTACTGAAGTCATTAAACAGCTCACTCCCCACCCTCCATGGGCCTTCAGTACCTGCCTTCACCCTCCACATCCTTGTTTGTCTCTACTTCCCTGACGCCTCCGTCCTGGCCGCTCTCCACCCAAATGAGATTCCTCAAATTCCTTGGACGACAGGCATCAAGATGACCCCTGCTTTGCTATCGTCCTTGTCCTCTTCTCCCTCTGACCTACTTGCTGGTGAATTCCAAACTGGAGTTAAATCCAACAGTACAGTGACTGGTCTTAACTATACCGAGTGTGCATGGTGAAGAAAGAAATCTCTCCACTATTAGGACTAATCTTTCTTTAAATATATGTTTATGTTTATGATGTTCAGATGGGCACTCAGCCCACAGAACAATTTCACTGTACTTTCCCGAACTCTTCATTTACTGTTTCACACTTTGTGTTCTTTCTCCAAACACGTACACCTATCTCTCTTACTCTACGCTGAAGATATTATATCAAATGTCATTGAAAATAATTTGTTAGCATAAAAGTATGTGGAAGTTATTCTTCCACAACCAAATGCACTAATTTCTCTGTTTCTGCATTTATAGAGTCTCTTTCCTTCTGGTATAAAGCGATATCACTGTTGTGATCCAAGGCCAGTTTCTGCATATTTACAGTCTGAAGGTCTCCATTCACTCTTGTACATTTTGGGGGGTTTTATTTTGTACAATTGTGTGTATGATTAGCCTCTTTCTATCCAGATTATCGAGTTTTTCTCAGTCTTAAGTTATTTCCAACAGCAAATCCGTCAAATAACAAAAACGTAACATCACTCCATGTTTAGAAAAAAAAGAAACCTTCACATTTCCCACTAGCCACCAACTTCTCTTCATGTTCTCTGCTCACTTTCTGTTAAAACACCGCAGAAATTTTTCTATACTTATGGAACCCTCTTTGTCACCTATCATTCTCCCTCCAACCCACTCCATTAGCTGTTAATCCCCCATTTACTTTATTAAAATTAGTCTTTAAAATGTTTTTAGTGATATCCACACTGCAATAGCTAATCTACATAAACTCATAGCATAGTTATTTATTCCTCTCTTCTTGATAGACTGAAATTTACCGGTATTAAATTACTGTAATGATCACCACGTTGCGATGTCTGCTTAATAAACCCTTTCCACGGTTGTTTATTCTCTCCTTCTTCATAAACTTTTTCTCTGAGTTCCCACGGCACCATATCCTTCTGATTGCCTTTTTAACTCAAAATGGTGAATAACAGAAACGCCACCAAAAAAACGGTTGTAAGTGTTAAAGGAAAAATAAATCAATAGATCATATGCATTTGTCATACAATACACAATAATGTTATGTTATAAATTAGTACTGTTCCATTTCTTTGTCTTATTTTTCTCTGGTGATGTTGTATATACGTGTATTTCCTTTTTGTTGTTGTGTTCTCTGTAATATGTTTAAATTCTCTCCATATAAAGAGTGAAGATAGAGTTAGTGGAATAATTAATGATACAGAGCATTGGCTCAGTGTGCAGCCACTCTGCCCTGAACACCAGGGTTACTGCTCGCATGTCACAAAATCCCTTAAGGCCACAGTATTCTGTGCTGACAAGTAGAGCTTATGGACGTTAAGGATTGGTGGTCTCGTTGGCATGAGCAAACAGTGACTTGTCATTGAGCACCTCTTGTTTTCTTTCATCTGAAGGATATTAGAAATACACAAAATATAGTCTGGACCCTAAAAAGTAAACCATCCACTTCAAGGGAGTAAGTGGGCAAGTCTTCTTCTCCTTTTTTTTTTTTAAATAAAGGAGCTGATAGTAATTATTGGAGGGTTTGTGGGCCATACAGTCTCTGTGGCAGCGACTCAACTCTGCTGCTGTAGGAAAAACCAGCCGTGAGCAATACATTCATAAGGGAGGCGTCTGTGTGCAGTGCATACCTATGTATGGAAACAAAAATTTGGTTTTCAGATCATTTTTACATGCCGTGATAAATTATTCTACCTTTGATGCTTTTCACTGATCTAAAAATCATTTGTTTAGGGGAAGCTGGGATGGCTCAGTGGGTTAAGCACTCGCTTTGCAGCCCTGGAGCCCGAGGATCAAATCCCGGCCCCAGACCATTCAGACCCAATGTTGAACTGGGGTGTGATCCCAATTCAGTTCTCACCAGAGCAAGTTTCCCATGTGGGAGGCCCCCAGCCCGGTTTCTATCCTGTGCAGACCCACGCCCACCTGTGGAGTGAAACTATATCAAAAACTGATGATGTACAACTATGGAGACTGCTCTGGGCCCTCCCCCTTCTCTCTGTCTCTGTCTCTCTGTCAAAAACAATAAAAATGAATCTCTAAAAATCATTTTGTAGCCTATGGGTCTACCAAAAACAGAGTATAGACCTCATTTGGCTTACCATTCATAGTTTGTCAGTCCCTGATCTGGCTTAAAAAAATGAGAAAATACTTAGAAAATATTTCGCAGCTAACACATTATTTTGAGTGGTATCATTTATGGCATAGCCTTTAGGTGATTTCAGTGACCTAGGGCATTTAATATAAAAAGTAATATTAATTATTTCTAAAGAATGTCAAGATAGGATGAGATAGATTCCTCTAACCCCACCTGTTAGAAGATAACTATGTGATTAGTTATGACTATTATCTAGGTCATTACGCTTATATTCATATCAGGCCAGTCTCTCGTTCCCAGCTTGGATAATTGGGTATACTGTGTGTTATGGGAACCTGGAAAATGGCAATTCTCAGAGTCAATTCCTTTCTGGCAATCATTCAAGAATCCTGAGTTTAAGCCACTTCTTGTCCCACGGGGGAGCGACCAAGTATTCAAATCTAGAGAAAAATAGGAGTAGGTGAAGCAGTTCTAACGACTGAAGAAGTAGCTCTCTGAACCCATAGCACATCTGATCTATGACATGTCAATACATCTCTATGGGTAAATGCAATTGTGAAAGGCATCCGTAACATTCTGCGACACCTTCGTATTTTCATTTATCTTGCTTGCCAAGACTTCACACTGCTGGGCTTGAGATGTGTAGTACAGAAGTTGTAGAGATGTGTTAGACAAGTGAATACACACACGAGGTCATGACAGGAAGCAATTAAATCAGATTGAAACGATTTCTAGTGGAAAGGTTACCTGGGTGTAAGGAATGCTTGAGTAGGTGGATTTATGAAATATTTTAGAATGTTCACAAATATGTCCTATTTTAGAGCTCAAAAATGCTTAAAAATAAGCTGGCAGAACAAGCTGTGTTTGCTTTTTATTAATGGAATGCAGCGTTCATTCAAGTAATGAATTAAAGATTACTCATTTGAGCATGAAAAGTCCTGTATGTGATGATGTTATCAATTTTAAAGCTACAGAAGCTAAGAATATAAAAGTGTCCTCTAGACTGGAGTCTGTTTCAGTTTCCCATCTGACAAAACAAATTTCTGCTAAACTTACTGTCTTAAATTACAGTGCTGGGAAAGTTGGAATGGCTCAGCGGGTAAAGCACTCGCTTTGAAGCCCTGAGGACCGAGGATTGAACCCCGGCCCCGGCCCATGCGGACCCATGTGCTGAGCTGGGGTGTAGCCCCCAGTTCAGTTCTTGCAGGAGGCTCCCAGCCCAGTTCCTGCCCTGTGCAGCCCTGTGCCCACCTGTGTAGTGAAACTATATGGAAAACTAATGTCAACTATGGAGACTGCTCTGGGCCCTCCCCCTTCTCTCTGTCTCTGTCTGTCTCTGTTTCTCTCTGTCAAAAATCAATTTAAAAAAAAGTCTTTAAATTACAGTGCTATAGAAAAAGTTTGAATCCATTAATAATCTATGAGCTTTAATTGTAGACGACAATTCCAGAGTTTAAACATGAGTTCAATAAATAAATTACTGTTGGAAGTGTATATATGTAAACCTTCAGTGGCTGAACTCTTTAATTCATAATTATCCTCACACACTATGCAAGAAATAATGTCATTTAATATGTGGTCTTTTAAACAAGTTTTCTATACTATTTTTTTTTTAAGATTTATTCTTCTTGTTTTTGACAGAGACTGAGAGACAGAGAGAAGGGGGAGGGCCCAGAATAGTCTCCATAGTTGCACATCATTGGTTTTTCCACATAGTTTCATTCCACAGGTGGGCGGGGCTGCACAGGGCAGGAACTGGGCC